>JAQFVV010014008.1:0-57315 GCA_028023455.1 Epiperipatus broadwayi
CATCCAGCCCCACTAGCAACCTGGAGAGAAAACAATAAGACTCATGGACTTAAACATATATATAAACAACTTCAAATACTAGACAATCCCCAGATAAAATCCAACATATTTAAATAATAGGGCTTTACTAATGAATACTGTATGGGCAACTAGTGAATTGGATTGATTTAATAATGAGTCAGAAACTGATATATAATGAATTAAACATATTTATTGACAATTGTTGTTGGCAAATGCACACAGGCATTTCATTTATAAAGTAACATTCTCTAGACTATTTGAACAATAATTGATGCTGGTAAATAGGTTTATGGTATATGATTTAATGGAGCCAAACATCCTGCTATACAACTAATCACTACATCAACTTATTTGCTATGTCCTTTTATAATCAGTTCGAGTGGTCTCCTTTTACTGTAAAATCAAACCAAGTCTGGAGGAAACTTAATACATCTGAACTATAATCAATTTATATATGAACCATGGGCTTACATAAACGTCCTAGATAGCTTGAGATCGAATGGTTTTCCAAGAATGCTTCGGATCAACGCCAAGACTGCAGATAGGGAGGGGAGAGTTGACTATAACGATGCCATTATACGCTTGGCAGTAAGTAAAGTATAATAATAACGTGGTCTCATGGATGGAAGAATAGTTCTAGGGTTTTGTAGACAACAATGGTTACCCAAAAACCGGTCATCATGCTGCTGAATGGGAACTTTATTTGGTTCAGAGGCGGAGGATTTGACGTGCTAATCTGGCCAGTAGCTCAGACTTCTGCTACTGTACTACTCCATAAGAGAAGTGATGCTGGCAACCGTGGCTCCATCTTATATATGCTACATAAAAAACAACACAATGAGGAAATCTAAATAAGTTTCCATCCGCCTGCCGCAGATACTTATAAATTAAATATCATTATTAAATGAACACATTACATCAGCTTGATCAGAAAAGCCAACTCTTCTAGCATGAGAAATATGTATATGCTAATGGCCAGGAATAATATACAAACTTTACTTTATCCCGCTCAATCTCTTTGAAGTTATCTATAACTAATAAACTCTTCTAAAAGGGAAAAGTATATTTAATAAGGACTTAATAATACTTAACTAAAAAATATACTTATATTACACTCCAGGCTAGTTTAATCTTTCAGTAACATAATAAATAAAGGTTGAAAAGCCAATTTTATATTTATATTAATTAATTTATTAAGTGAAAAATATGAATTTGGGTTTAAACAGCTGTACTAAATGACTTTATATAAGTAATTTAAATTTATATGTTTAAAAACATATTCTATAATTAAATGCATGCGTTTGCAAACATAGGCATAACTAACAATAATTAAAATAAGCAGAAGAAAGCAGAATATAACTGCAGTGATTAAATTATATAGCAAAACATTCGTTAACACAGAAATTTACAAAAAGTACTCTCATATTATAGAATTTAAAGATTATTTGAAAAACAATTTTTGGGCAGTTTTACACTCATTGAGTTGGGAGAAAATTAGCAAAAAAGTGTTTCATTTGAAATATTATTTCAGAAACAAATTTAGCGAGAAAGTTCAATAATCTGGTTAGCTAACCTGTTTTGAAGAAACAATGACTGTTTTTGAAATTTACAGAGCTCTGCGATTTTAAATATTAAAACAGTTCTTCTGTAGATGGGCTCGGAGATGTTCGAACTGGAATGAAGGTGAATTCTTAAGCGGCTTATGGCATCTTTAATTTAGTTGGGAGACGATTTTTAAAATATTGTTTGTTTAGCTGGACTGAAATGGAGGCAGAAAGCGCAAATAAATTATTTACAGGCTTGCGGCATCTTCAAATCTAGTTGGTGTAAGCTTGGTTCGTTCCTTTGGCATTTGATGGATTGAGACCAGAGCATTCCAATTACGGAAGTGCAGCAATTACTTCTTGCCTGACTTTAGCCGCACATGGTAAAATTAACAATTTTGACTTCTGATGTTAACTCTCTTCAAAAGCAAGATGGATTCTCCCTTCCCCGCTTAAAATAAGACCCTGACATTATATCCTTTTCTACTAAACTTTAACACCTTTGGAATTTCAGTAGCCTGGGGATCAATTGACTTTCCAATTAAAGCAAAATAATATAATTCAATTTCAATACAACAACTGATAAAATCTCTGAGAATGTTATATTTAATTTCCTAAAACGTATCAAAATATATAAACTATATAATTTGATTCATTTTCAATAATAAATTCCTTTTCTACGATGTTATTACTTAGCAGAAGGACGTATTCTGAGTTTAATTTAAAGTCTTTTGTTGCAAACAAAAATCAATCATGAAAAACAGACTTTTACTTCTTTTACCCGAATGTGTCACTAATTGATATCTTAGTTTACAAAAATTCTCATTTTTAACTGCGAACAGATAATTCTTATTTTTATAAAACTAAATAACTTTTAACATATTTGTTTATTAAAAAAAGCAAATTTAACAGAAAAATACTTGTTTCAACTAATATGTAAAACATTAAATCAGAAAACCGTTAAATAAATTAAAGAAAACATTTAGATTACTATTTATTTAAACTTAAATATATATGAATCATTTTGCCGTTATTCCAAGGTATAAATTATCCATCCACATACGAATATTATAGCTAAGATAATTAAGAATTGACTGAAAATTAATAAAGAACATTTTATAATAAATTATGAGCATTTCTCCGTTATAATTTTATCAAACCTGTCTAATTATAGCGTGTTTTCGTATGTAAATGGATGATGCCATTCATGGCCATTATAGCCAAAGTTTTTCCATTCGACTTATATATAACATTTTTACATATAATGCAGTATTGATTATGGCCATTCTTTCCCAACCATATATTATAATCATCATCATTTAAAATGTCTCTCTCAATATCAGCACAATTTCACATATCAAATACTCATAGATTGCTTTAATTAAAACTTTTGAAATATTACCATAAGCAAAATTAACATCACATATTCAAATATATCTTAAATTTAAAATTTTTAACAATTTAGCACAAAAATTAGATGGTGACCCATACAAAAGGGCACAATATATATATATATATATAATCCAAGAGAAATTGAAGATGGAAAGTTCTTAATTACTTTTTTTTTGTTAATTTGTAAAGTTCATAGCTCACGGTAGAAGAGTCCAGGTTCCTGTTTTTAATTCCCATGGTGTCCCCATTGGAAGACCGATCTGATGTTCTGGAGGTGACCTTAGCTAGTTTCTTTTTGGAATTAGACATTTCATTTTTTTAAAAAGAGAGTGTGATATGTGCATCCTATCACATGTTTCAAACACAAAAAAAGCTGGAACTGTTCTTAATTTCCTTTTATAGTCATCCTCTGGATTCAAACAACAAAACATCACTAATCCATCATTTTTTCATTATGGTCTGGGCCTTCATTGCTGCTTCTATATTGGACAAGCTAATTCTTTTCATTCTCTTATCTATATTATCCTCTGACTTTTTAATTACAGTATATAAGAGCCTTTAGGGCTAGTTTGCTTTTCAATTAATTTATAAAACAATCATTTCCATTTACAAAAATATTTTATCTTTAGATCTTGTACTTTTTTTCTAAAAAAGTACGTTCAAATATATATTTTTTTAAAAAGTAAATAATTTTTTAAGTTTTGCATCTGTGCGAATATATATATATATATATATATATATACGTATACATGTTTGACAACTCTTTAATTTTTTTAGCTTTTAGTTTTTAATAAATTTATTTTTATTTGTGTTTTAGTTTTTATTTTAAATTAATGTGATGGCATATTTATATATCGTTACATATCAGTAAACTTCCTCAAAAAACAAAAACATTAAAAAAAAGAATTTACTTAGTGTTAGTAATTACGTTACACAAATTGATATATTAAAATTTCAAAAGGACAAAACTTACTTTTTTAAAAGACAACACAGTAATTACACACAAATATAATGATAAAAAAAATGTTGACTGTTCATTCTTTATACTACCAGCCAAATTTCTGCCCCCTCCCTTCCAAGTTTATTTTCTTCTACTTTTAACTTAGGCAAGTTAAACAATTAGATTTTAAACAAGACTTTTTTAAAAAAAAAATTATGACTTATATTAATTATTATGTTTTATTCCTCGCATTTATTTTTACAAATGCATAATTTTTCTTAATGGCAGTACTTTAAAACAAAATTCAAAGTATAACTTTACATTAATACAAAAAAAATACATACACATTTCAGAAAAAATATTATGGGCATGATTTATTTTTAAAAGTTCTCATGTTTTATTAAACATCTGCCTATAACTTTATGTTAATACAAAAATGTACTTATTTCAGAAAAAAATGTTACTGGCATGATTCACTTTTTAAATTCTCAGGGTACTGGTGGTTTATTAAAGATCGGCCCAAGTTGGGTGGCCAATTATAATGATCCAAAAGAAAGTGATGATCGATTCTTACCTTATTCTGCACTACAAGGGCGCCATCTAGGCATTTGAACCTAGAAAAATTTATAAAGTAGGCAGATACACACTGTTAAGATCCCACTTTATTTTATATTTAGACCATTAGCCCATTGTCACTAGCTCAGTGGAGACACAGAGATAATAATATATATCTTTAATTTATATCTTAAATATAAAAAATAAAAGCCACTGTCAGTAATTAACATACAAACAATATTCATTTACGCACATATATAATCATTTGAAATTTGAGGAATAACATTTATTGTTTAGAATTTAATATAAATTTTTAATTTAATTTATTATTTTAAGATTGTCGAGTATGAATGAATTTAATATTTTTTATTAAGATCATCGAGTATGAATAGACTTTATAGATTGTATTTGAAAAGAAAATGTTCTATCTTTTATTTAACCTTAGGCCAAAAGTTTGCAGCTAAACCAACATCAAACCATCTGATATATCGATGTATTCAATGTAATATGAATACGATAGCACAAATACATGTTAAAAAAAGAAAATGACTCTTGTCCAGATAAGAATACTACATCTATCTGATGAGAAGAGCAATAAAAAAAACTCCTTAGGAAAAAACTGTGGTCTCCATCTTATAATTCCTTCCATAGGCAAAACGCGAGTGTGTGGCATATACTAGTGATTCTGCCCATAGCGAACCTCATACTACATCTACTAATCACACCAATATATCCAATCCATTGACCTAATTCAACTACGAAATGAATAACCTAAGATTACCTTCCCCTAATTAATTAATAAAACTTTACAAATCTATATAGCCATTCATGTCTGACTTAAATTTAACATTTATGTAACTTCGCACAGATGAATTTTATAAAATTTGTTTTATAATGTTGAGTATAGATCGGCTGCATAGATTCCATGGTTAAAAACATTTCAAAATAAACATAACCGATCAAAATACAATGTCATTGATAATGTCAATTGCAGAGGGTATACAACAAACCCAATGGTATTCATCGTAAGATGCCACATTGACATCGATAATGTATATATTCTAATCAAATATGAAAACCATAACATAATTAACCACTAATGAATCCATGCAATGTCCATACCCAACTTAAATTTCATGCATTTAAATAATTTATACAAATAAATAGTAATAGAAATAAAAAAAATGGAAATGATTTTTTTTTTAGCAAACTGAAATATATATATATAATTTAAACATTAATTATCAATTTGAAAATCAAATAAGAGTTCATTTTAAAATTTAGATTATCTGAATCTTTAAAAAAAAATTAACGAAAGTTCTTAATTACTTTCTTTTTGTTAATTTGTAAAGTTCATAGCTCACAGTAGAAGAGTCTAGGTTCCTGTTTTTAATTCCTGCAGCATCTCCATTGGAAGACTGATCTGATGTTCTGAAGGTGACCTTACCTGGTTTCATTTCGGAATTACAGACATTTCATTTTTTTTAAAAGAGAGTGATATGTGTGTCCTATCACACATCTCAAACACAAAAAAGCTGGAACTGTCTAGAACTGTTCTTAATTTCGTTTTATAGTCATCCTCTGGATTCAAACAACAAAATGTCACTAATCCATCATTTTTTTGTTATGGTCCGGGCCTTCATTGCTGCTTCAATATTGGACAAGCTAATTCTTTTCATTCTCTTATCTATATTATCCTCTGGCTTTTTAATTACAGTATATAAGAGCCCTTAGGGCTAGTTTGCTTTTCAATTAATCTATAAAACAATCATTTCATTTACAAAAATATTTTATCTTTAGATCTTGGACTTTTTTTCTTAAAAAGTATGTTCAAATATATATTTTTTTAAAAAGAAAATAATTTTTAAAGTTTTGCATCTGGGTGAATATATATACATATACACGTTTGACAACTCTTTAATTTTGTTAGCTTTTAGTTTTTAATAAATTTATTTTTATTTGCGAACTTAGTTTTTATTTTAAATTAATGTAATGACATATTTATATATCGTTACAATATATATATATATATATATATATTCTACCATTTCTCACCCTCGTGTGCATGTGTAGCTCCACTACTCATCGAGCCCACCACGTTGTGCTCCACAATCTGACCTACACTATGTGTGCATGCATATCTCCACTTCCCCCAAAATAAATATAATATAGTGAAAATTACCTAATCAGGTTCTAGCTCTAATAATTAATGAGATATTCAATTAAATGCTTTATTAGCTCAAGTTTCTTAAAATTAACTTAGGTTCTGTTTTAAACTAACTCAAATAATTATTCCAGAATTCATGAGACTAGAAGTGGAAATAAGGGTGACAAAGTAGATTACATTGAGACAATATCCCATAGGATACCACCTCAATGGCATAAGAACACTATCCCCCCTTATACTACTATTACATATAATAACTACATAGTATTCTTATGACTTCTGCAACTTCTAATCACTAAGACTCATTTAACAATTAAAGTATTAATCTTTTATCTATAATAATAATAATAATAATAGTAATCATCTAGCTCAAATGAAATAATCTCAGGTTCTTAAATTTATTCAAGGTTAAATTAAAATAAGGTAGTAAAATATGATAAGGGATTTTGTGTCATAATCTACTACTCTGAAATTAGATTAATAATAAAACAATAATAATAATCACAATCTTCATTGCTTAATCTAACTAGTACAGCTTTTCTTTCATCGCAAATTTATAACCGTAATAAATTAGTTAATAATCTAATATCCCCTTTTTTTATCTTTAAGTAATAAAATAAATTAATAAGTGGCAGTGTTTAGATAATCTGATAAATAAAGCAAGTGGCAACTAATAGCATATAATTTAGCAAAATATTATGATAATGGATTGATGACCAGTAATGCAATGCAATTTTATAATTATTCAATTACAAGAACATCAATAAATATTTAAGATTAAATATACTTCTCTATTTATATTTTGTGCAAACAATTATATACTTAGTTTAATGGCAGTAAATATACCCTGTGAATTCATGCAGTGATGTAGAGAAACAAAACTCAGACACAAGTTTTAATAAACAAATTTTAGAATTTTATTAACATCAATAAAATTAAATAAAACAAACAAATCTATTTACATCTATTTACAAGGGATATCCTCAATTTTTCTTTACACTACAATAGCTGAATTATACATTTTTTATATTTCTTTTATCGTTAATTAAAATTATTATACCTTTTATAAGTTATTTATTTATTTCTCATTAGGTTTATTATATTACTTATTTTAACTATTTTATGGGTAATACTATTCTTTACCTTTTCATATTAAAGTTACCGTATTATAAATTATCTATGTGGATAAACATCATTTATAACATTATAAATTTACAATCAATATGGTTTTTTTCTCTCTTAAAAAAAAATTACATTTTCTTGTAACTTTATATAAGTCACTCTGCATATTGTTCAAATATTATTATTACCTATAACGTTTGTTCTCTAATGCTCGTAAACTCTAATACATTTATTCCATAGCCATACTCATGTATAATGCCATAACACGGGTTTAATTATCACCTGTTTTAGTTTCACATATACTATAATTATCGAATGTTATTATATTCTTTAAATATGCAATACTTATATTTTTAAATATAATCAACAATAAGAAAACGTGAAATTATATTTAATATTTTTGTATATTTCTATTTGGATATATTTTTATAAAATTATAGTTCATTTCTTAAAAAATTAAAATAATTCTCTGACTCCTTCCTTTCTTAGGATATCTGCATCTTTCTTTCAATAATCATAATCTACTCTTCGTTAACACTTAACTATTCTTATTTCAAATAACAACATAACATACATTCTAAAATATCTATTGTTTCCCTTTTAATAGACTTATCATATAACGATGTAGTTGCAAGAAATACAGATAAAGATAGCGAAAGATGTATAGGATATCGGGAAGATAGATAGATAACTTATCAAAATATATACTTTAAAATGTATGGAACAGTGTGAATAGGTCCGACATTCATTGTCTAATAACCTTGGCGATAAGCATGATGTGGCAGCTATTTACTCAGCTTTACCAAACATCTAATACGATTCACAAGAAATATAAAAATACCACTGTCCATGACAACATGTGTAACAGTCGTAGGGCTTTGTTAACTACGCTGATTAACATCTAAAACTACTTATTATTTCACTCCCTGTAGCATCCTAGTTTTTAATACATCCTCTTGGTTTCCGAATCACCACGTACTACCAAGTCACTACCCAAACTATCTCTCAAGATTTTTACTGTATCCAACATCGATAAAAAAACTAACTACCTTTTAAAACAATAAACAAAATTCACTAATATAAAACATTTCCCTATTCCATAAGAACAATTTGTCTTGCTTTATTACACTGTAGGTTCAACATCTACGTTTTATTAAAATAACACTTAAATATCCCAATCGGAAAATTAACAGAAAATATCACATAACCATTGGTTATATTGAACTATATTAATAACACATCAAATGATTATCGTATGCATATTTTTAAAAAATCTAATCACATCTCAAAGTGTTTTAGAGTGTTGTTTTCAAAATGCGTTTTACAATAATAATAACAATAAAACTTTTGCACTACATTCATTCGATTCACAGCTGATCTAAATAAATAAAACATACATTATATCATTAATAACCATAAAATGTTACCAAAATAATCTTTACCTTCCTATTAGAGTTCGTAGTAGGTTTCTTTCTCTTTGAGCATCGCAAATATACAAATTTCCACACACATACAATTTTATTTTAACATTCAAAATCAAAACATATTATTTCATATAATGTTATATCACGAATTAATGTATTTGTTTTCCCTATCGCTATCTAAAACTTAATGTTTAACTTAGATTAGTAAAGAAAATAATTCAAACCATAATCACATATTTTTCTGGCGGTAAATCTTGGTTAGTCCCATAATATTTATTATTTCTTCTTTTGTCCGAATGTTCTTCTTTCTGCTTATTAAAGTTTTAAATAAATTAGTTCATTTAATAAACTGTTTAGACGATCTTTAGTTTTAGTGTTTAATTCAAAATTATTAGAAAACATTTTATTTAGTTATCCCACGAAGCTTTTAATGTTCGGGCGAATATTACCTCGGCGCGTTGATGCATCTTTATTTCTAGTTGAACTACAATTATTTAATAATTACGGTACCAATTGCATTTTCCATGGATCCAATATTTTATATTTTTCTTCTGTAAAATATTTTTTTTCTTCTTTAGGCAAGTGTTTTCCTTGGTAAACTTCACTTTCATTCATTATTATTTTATATACACTACTTTTTCGATCTTTAACTATTTCTAGAGTATTTTCTCAAGTCATCTTAAAGAAAGCAATTCAAACCATTTCAATATTAAAATTCCTTTTGTCCATTTATTCTTATATGAATAATACTTATTTTTATTTTCCATTATCTTCATTAACTCTGCGCACAATGTCCTTTCATTGATTTTATATGCACGAAAGCAGCTTTCATAGTAATACGCTATATAAACTATATCAACGAACAACATTAACATATTTGGAATATTATAAAATTTACAACTTGGTTTTAAGAATCTATCCATTTTCTATTGAAAATTCAGATTATATTTTGATAGAATCCACTGGCAGGTTACTGTGAAGTTAGTGAAACATTATTATGAGAACTTTTTTTAAAAAATTTATTCTAAGATTCTCTTCGGAAGATTTTAAATTGTCAGTTGGTTTCTTTCAAAGATATTATTAAAATTATAATAAAATTGACTAATAAATTGAAGAAAGAAAGAAATTTTAAAGAGCTTAAAATTTTACCTCTGCTCTGGAGTCAACACATTTTTGTTCTCCCAGTTTATACAATTAATTGGCGCGATTTTTGTTGTCTGCCAAGATCTATCTTTTTATTGGTCAATCCCTACTTGGATTTATAAACAATTTCTAAAGTTTTAAAATCATGATGTAATAGACTTAAATATTAACCTATTATTATTTTTAAATCAATTATTATCTATTACAATTTAATTACTTTTAAAACAATTTTGAAACAATAATTAATAAAGATGTATAATACTTATTTTTTTTTTTATTATGATGTGTGACAATTCCATCCAGTTCTATAATATACTATTTAAATATTTTAATTATTTGTATTAACTTAAACTGGTGCTTATACATAGAATATTCCAGACAGTCACGTAGACATTTCCGGTGTTTAGTCTAGTTTTATCTGTCTTAATAAATTTGTGACTTATATTATTTAAACCAATTATATAAAATTTTGAAAAATAATTTGGAAAAATATAGAACTAGATACAATTCTCACCATCACAATACTTATTATTAAATATATTATATTAATCTTTTACTACTTAACTATAGTTTATAATACTAAATACTATATAATATTAATTTTAAATTTTTTTTAGCAATTGACCATTTATAACCATTATTGACCTATAAAAAAGGGCACAATATATATATATATTGTACCGGGTAAAACCGCAGAAACCATCTACTTATACATATATAAGTTTGGCAGGTTTCATACTCCTTCAGAATACATTTATAATCCTATAAATGTAATGTGAATGAGCAAAATGGGAGATCTTATTGATAGCTTTAACTAACAACAATGGCCCAACTCGGCTGCTAGATTCAAACCCCTACAATCCAAATACTTTATTTGTTTCAGAGTAAACTCCAGGGCGCCAGCTAGTCCAAGGACTAACATATTCGAGCAGTAGGCTCATAATCCAGCGCTCGAATCCATCCCATAAACTAGCTCAGTCTAATTTTAATTTAACTAACAAAATTATACAAAATGAGTGGTCGAAAAAATTAATAAAAAGGTTGGCAAAAAGAATTGACCAACAAATAAAGTTTAAGTTTAAAGATAATTTATCTTAATCAACATTAATTAAGTTTTAAAGATAATTGATTAACCAACATTATATTACTAAATTTAAATATCTTGACAATCTAATTCAATACACGCATATTTTTAAATAAACACATTATAACATATTTTATGAAAAAAAAACATAAATAATCTATGACATTTAAATTATCTCACATTCAAAAATGTAATAATAAAGCATTGATAGCATTTGAAACTTAAACACACTTATCGATAGTTCATTTTATGTATGATAGAGTTCACATAATTTGAATCTTGAATATTGACGAATTACAGCGGTAGCTACTATGTATAACTAATAATAATAAAATGTTTACCTAGCATTTTTGCTTGTCGTTGGCTGCTTCTCATGAGTATATCTAACCGGTTAGATTTTGACATTTATTGAAGAGATTTTATGCGAAACCATTTGTTTTATTCTTAAAGACATTTGAACATTTAATGGAGGATTTCTGAGTTGTTATGCAGACATTATTTCACAGGCAGGTTTTGATGATCTTGTTGGACTAAAAAGGCTGGAGCACAAGCATATATTTCCAAAGCTGCTCAACAGTGCATGTTGGTTTCTGTATACATAATAGAAATTGCACTGTTGTCTGAACTGGAACAAGACTGTCACTGCAAACTAGACTGAATGAATAGCTCTCTCAATTAAATAATTGTCCGATAAAAATCTAGCTATTTATATTTGCAAAATGTTTTTGTTTTAATATCCTCCGGCAAATGTGCAATAGGTGTTGTCGAAATTCCATTGGTAATTAATCCTATGACAACGTGTTTTTGATGATCGTTTAATTAGTAGTAGCTATTTCAAAACGTATTGTTTTTATATCTTTAATTAGTAGTGCACCGCTGTGTTTTTAAATCTTTTCATTTCAATATTTATTTTCATGTGTTTTTCAAATATAATTTCTTTTTAACTTTCATTTATATCTAGTTTTCCTTTTTATATTATTCTAATATGCATACTTGTGATTACATTCACACACACATATATAATTTATTATAATAAACTGGAATGAAAAAAGATTTTTATATTTTTTAAACTTAATTTATAATAGAAACCTTTAACTTCCTTTAAGAACTCTTAGTTGTTATTTTTTTATAGGAACACTTCCCCTCCCCTCTTTTACTTAATTAATTGTAAGTTTTATTTCAAGAAATCTGATTTTTAAATCTTATTTTCACGAAAAACAACTACATTTACATTTAAAGAAACTTCCGATTTTTATAACTTTTATTTCAAACTCTCTTTTACGAAAGATTTTAATATTTTTTTAATACAAAATTATTTATATACATGTGCCAATTTGCCATTGGCACAATATATATATATATATATATATATGTATATATGGCAAATTGGCACATGTATTATATATATATATATATATATATATATATATATATCATCAACCATTATCAATCCACTGCAGGATGAAGGTCTCTCCAAGTTTAATCCATCTTCTCTGATCTTTAGCTTCTCTTCTCCACAACACCCCTGCACATTTTCTTATTTCATCCATCCATCTCACATGTGGTCTCTTTCTGGGTCTTTTACAATCTCTTGGAATCCAGTTTAAAATTTCAATTGTCCATCTATTATCATCTCTTCTAGCAATATGTCCAGCCCAACTCCATTTCAATCTTTTAATTTTTTCAATAAGGTCAGTAACACCTGTTTGTTGTCTTACCCATACATTGCGTTTTCGATCTCTTCTTGTTACTCCCAACATACATCTCTCCATACTCCTTTGAGTGGTCTGAAGTCTCTGTATTGCTCTTCTATTAAGTGTCCAAGTCTCAGATCCATAAGTAAGAACTGGTAAAACACATTTGTTAAAAACCATCCTTTTCAAACACATAGGCATATTTCCTTTTAGTATCAAGTTATTTCTACCAAAAGCACTCCAACCAAGTTTAATTCTATGATTAATTTCCTCCATTATGTTTCCATCTGTATTAATAATCTGACCAAGGTATTTGTAACTGTTAACTTCTTCTAATTCTTCATAATCAATCTTTATTTTCATATTTTGAGCAAATCGATTAAACATTACTTTAGTCTTTTTAACATTTATCTTTAGTCCTACTTTTCTACTTTCATCTGCTAACTCCTGCAACATTTCCTGCAGCTCTGAAGCATTATTTGCAAAAACAACTACATCATCTGCGAAATCTAAATGACTTAAATACTCTCCATTTACTTTCATTCCTTTAGTTTCCCATTTTAATCCACAAAATACTTCTTGCAGCACTGCTGTAAAGAGTTTTGGAGATATGGAGTCACCTTGTCTTACACCTTTCTCAATGTTGATTTTTTCAGTATCATTATGTAATCTAATTGTTGCTGTTGCATTTTTATAAATATTCTTTAAAATATGACAATATCCTGGATCTATACCTTGATGATCCAATGCTTTAATCACTGAAGAAATGTGTATAGAATCGAATGCCTTTTCATAATCTACAAATCCAAAACATAATGACAACTCATATTCGTTTGTCCTTTCTATGACTTCTCTCAATACCTGGATATGATCTATTGTACTAAAACCACTTTTAAATCCAGCTTGTTCTCTTGGTTGGTGGAAATCCAAAGTTCTCTGTAGACGAGTTGTAATTATCTTGGTAAAAATTTTATATAAAACTGATAAAAGGCTGATAGGTCTGTAATTTCTAATATCTTCTTTATCACCTTTTTTAAATATTAATATTATTACTGCATTCTTCCAATCTTCCGGTACATCTTTATCATTTAGACATTTGGTATATAACTTTGCTAAAATTGTTTCTATTTCTTCACCTGCTTCTTTTAATATATCAATTATAATTCCATCATTTCCTGGAGCCTTTCCTTTCTTCATACACTTAATTGCATGTCTCACTTCTTCATTTAAAATTCTGGGCAATTCGGAAGATGTAATAGATATAGGAGGTACTTGTTCTTTATTACTATATAATTCTTGATAAAAATCTTCTACCAATTTCATGATGTCATCTCTCTTTTTAGTAATAATTCCATCTTTTTTTCTTATTGCAGATATAAATTTCCTACCAATACCAAAATGTTGTTTAACATTTTTGAGACTTTTATTTTCTTCTACAGCTTTCCTTGCTATTTCACAGTTATACTTTCTTATATCATTTTCAACTTTTTTCCGTACCATTTTACAAAATTCGAGATATTCAATTCTTTTTAATACATCATTTTTGTATATCTTCATATTCCTTCTTTTCTTCATAAATTCTCTAGTCTCAGTAGAAATTTTATTAGTCAATTGCTGGTTTTTTCTACCAGCTATGTTTGTTGCAGTTTTTAAAGTGTATCAGTTATTTTCATATTAATTTCATTCAAATCTGAATCATGTTCAAAATCTCCTAACACTTGAAACCTATTTGTAAGTTCTAATTTAAATTCATTAGAATGTTTCTGAAGATTAGGAATATCAACTGTAAATATTGTTTTTCTTAATAATTTTTGTCTCTCTAGTTTTACATTAACACGTAACTTACACCTTACTAATCGATGATCACTTCCTGTGTTAAATTTATTAAGAACATTACAATCTTGAAATATGTATTTTCTGTTAGTCAAAATATAATCCAATTCTGCTGTACCTTCATTTGGATGCTTCCATGTCCATTTCCTTTTAACATTTTTCTCAAAAAATGAATTCATAATATAAAGTTTTTCTTTTTCTGCAAACTCCACAAGTCTATGTCCTCTCTCATTTCTATTACCATAACCAAAATTACCTACAGCAATTTCATCTTTCATTTGTCTACCAATTCTAGCATTAAAGTCTCCCATAACAATTTTAAAATGTTGTTTACTCTGATCAAAAGCCTTTTGTACATCCATATAAAAATCTTCTACTACTTCATCACTATGAGAACTTGTTGGGGCATAAACCTGAATTATCTGCATTTGGTATCTGCTATTAAGTTGTATAACTAATCTTGCCACTCTGTCCGATACACCATCAATCTCCACAATATTGTTCTTCCACTTTTTATTTATAATGAATCCTACTCCACTTGTATTTCCAATATGTGTGCCTTTATAATAGAGTATATGTCCACTTTTTAAATCAATTGTTTCTTCTCCTTTTCTTCTAACTTCACAAAGTCCAATAATGTCCCATTTAATATAAGACAGTTCTTCTTCTAATTCTTGCAATCTTCCTTCACTTGAAAGTGATCTGCAGTTGTAAGTACCTAAATAAAAAGTCATCATCAAATGGCAGCCTGGGTCCACAATCAGGGGATTCTTAGCACCCTCCGCCTTCGGCCACCAACCGCTGCCTTGGTTGGTGACTTTACAGCCTCCTGGGAATAAGGGCCATGCTTTATTTTTGTCTGTCATAATTGTATATATGTATTGGAAAAATATTTATCATTTACACAAACATTCATTCTGCCTTATCAGGCACTGAGAAGAAAGACCATGGTGTTTCTTGATCTTAAACTCAGAGGTAAAAAGCCAATAAACTCACCATGCTGGCTAATGCGTGTTGGTGAGCAGCCCATCCATGTTCGTATACTATATGAATAATCACATAGTAATAACAGCTGCAATGACAAGAACGTATGGAGTGGACATTAGGAATTTGCCCTGCTTGGTTCCTTTAAGGCCTCCAAGAGGAATCAAAGGGTCTCCTTTCAGTTAATAGCAAACTCCTTTCTGCAGCCATATATATATATATATATATATATATATATATTATATATATATATATATATATATATATATAAATTATTAATCAATGTCTGTATTCCAATTATAATAAAATATATATAACTATTCAAAACAATACAATAATTAATACAGTAACAATATTTTAAACAAATATATACCAATTTAATAGAAGTACTTTCAACTATCTATGTAGTCGTTGTCAACTAGACTCAAATTGTATTAGAAAAAACCGTTACAAATGTAAACAAAAGCAATACGTCATACATCAATTTTCAATACACAGAATTTTATTCTGTGTATTGAAAGAAATAATAATAAACGCAAAATTAAAGAAGCTATGTTAATAAAAAGTGAAAAGCAACAGTTGATAAATAGACAAACAGCCAATATAAAAATTAATGAATTGTGGGAAAATTGATGTATGACGTATTGCTTTTGTTTACATTTGTAACGGTTTTTTCTAATACAATTTGAGTCTAGTTGACAACGACTACATAGATAGTTGAAAGTACTTCTATTAAATTGGTATATATTTGTTTAAAATATTGTTACTGTATTAATTATTGTATTGTTTTGAATAGTTATATATATATATATATATATATATATATATATATATATATATATATAGTAATGGTCAGATTTGTATGCTTCATTAACATAGTGCAGAATTCAACCATCAGACAGAAAAGCAGCACCATTGGTAGGGAAACTATCAGCAGTACTGGGTTTAAACATGGTTTAAAAGTTCCACAATACACACTATAAAACAACACATCTGATTCTACATTAGTAAACTTTTCTTTAAGCATGGAGATCAGGGAGATGCGAGAGACTCATACACTTTATTTTCCAGTTAGACATCTAATAACAACAATTTTAGACATTTAGATATTTAAATAATCGAGGAGATAGTACTCTGAATGGGTGTCAAACAAATAAACATATGATAGCAGATGCATCGTTTGAAATTATTTAATTATTACATTTAATAATACTGAAATTTTATTAGCGGTGTTATTATTCTGATATCTTTTTATATTTGCAAATGAAGTACAATTATTTTATTAACATAATCCAGCTACATGAATTCTTGGATAAGTATTTTCAAGATCATGCCTTCAGGAATTTAATGTCTTTTGCAATGTGCGAGTCTAAATTAGGAAATAATAATAGTGACTGTGGACATATAATTTATTTAATTAAATAAGAAATATATAAAGAATTAATTATAGGCAGACATTGATTTGAGAGTGAATTTATGCTAGATGATGTAGAGATGGAGTCATACTTGGAATGCTAAAATTAGTAATGAAGAAACATGTGGTACATTTAGAACTGTGGGGCAAATGTGGCAGTATGTTAAAACTGCAAAGCCAATGGATAACTTTAAAATGATGGGCTGGCATTTGACATAGGACCAAAGGTAAAGAAGTCACCTTAGCATCATCAGGTGTAAGGGGCTATGACACAATTATTCTCTGACTGCATGACAGGCACCAATCCCTATGGGAACATTCCTATATCCACTTATGTAGGATGACTAAGATCCAGTATTTATTGTGATCCAGAATATCCAAGGCTCAATGATGGATTATTGCATCTCTAAACTGCAACACATGTCTATCTAGCAATATTAAATCAGACTTATCTTTCAAGATTTAATCTAAAATTTACGACTCGGTCTCACAATACCAATGTTTAATAAATAATTTATTTTCTCTCAAATAAATGTAATTAGTGGATTTATTGAAATACAATAACATTATCATTTAAAATTAAAAAGCAAGTTTAAAAAAAGAATTTGTAAGTTGGGGTGGTTGTTCTAAGAACTAATATGTCCACCATGTGCTATGTAGTAGACTCCTGTATTTACAATAAGTGAAACAACAAATGTGTGTCGATTAATTTAAAATTAATTGGAACAAAATAATCTTACATAAGTAAAATATTAATAATATGATTGGCAGGACATGCATCCATTGTTTCATGCATTCATTTATTAATCTATTACAGAATTATGGTAATTTCCAAGCTGACCAGCCATCATAAGTATAAAAAAGAGATTTACTATTCGGTCACCACACAAAATGGCAACCATTTTAATTATAATTTATATTTAAAGATTGGCTAGGTCCCATTGGAAATCTTATAGGCATGCTATTATTAACATAAAAAAATACAAAGTAAAAATACATATCCAAGAAATAGACAAGAGTTGGGTAAGCTAAATTATTAAAAAAAATTACAGAATATAGGTTAACAAGTAATTTTATAAGTATACAATTTATGTAGAGTGAGCTATAGCTTGTGAATAAAATTTAGAGTACTCTAAAGGCCTTGGGTACAGGTACCTGTTTTATTAGGAGGTGAATTTCATGTTCCAGATTAGTCGTGGATTGTTCATTTAGTCAATAGCAATATCTTTCTTTCCCCCACTCAGAATATGGTGTTCATTTTAATAGCAGCAGTAGCTCTCCATCATTTTGACAGCAGATCCTCATTATTGAATTTATGAAACGCACACTTGGAGCTTTGGGCATCTGATTAACCAACTCTGGAGGAGAATAGCCCTGTCACTTTCTACTCGTTCATTTTACAATATACCAATTAAATCAGGATTATTTAAGTTTCCAAACCAAGGAAGAGCACAGCACAAAATCAAATTTTAAAAATTCCAAAAGTATTTCTTTTGTCTTTACCTTATCTTTTTTTTTATCTATTTTATTTTTAGATCAATACATTTACCCTGAGGAGAATCAATGCATTAGTCAGAGTTTTAGATTTGTAATTAATTCAAAAAGCTACATTTCCTATTGTTTAGATTTCTTTTACACCTTTTTAACATTTTGTAGCAATTAAAACTTGTAAGGAATTTTTCTAATTAATCCATTATCTCTCACTGACCATGACTTGCAAAATTTCAAGTAGAAAAGGGATTTACAATTTTGTTTTTACTTTTTCTTTAAATTAAACCGAATTTCAAAATTATTATTTAAAATAAGATTTTTGAAAACTAGAAATAAATGAACGAAAGTTTATATCTTAAAATAAATAAAGTTATATAAACATTATATAACTAAAAGAGAAATTTGAAATTATATCAAATATCTTCATTTATTGTTTTAAATTTGTTATCGAAGTGTGAGTGCATTTACAGCAAATTTGACAGAAGTTTATATATTTTTAATACCGCTACATGCACAAGTCAATACCAAAAGTTTATACTTAGGTAAGATAAAAGTGGAGGGTAAGAGATGATAAAAAATGATGAAACTTAAGATTCGAATTAGAATCTTATTTTTTCAATATATATATATATATATATATAGTATTGGTATGGATTCCCTAAGGAAACATCAAGGTGGTTGCAGTTTTCTATAATCAGATTTAGGGTCTTCATATAGGATGCTATGAGTAAGATGATGTAACTTTAATCCAAAATTGAATCTATTTCAATGATAATAATTCTATATTTAATATAGACACAATTTAGACTAAATCATAAAACCTTCATCTTTATTAATTGTTCCGTTATGCTTAGAATTCAATCTCAGGGTAGGTTTCACAATTAACTTTCTTAATGGGTTTCCATCAATTCTACAACAATGGCAATACTCAATATAATCTCAATATATTTTTATAATTTATTTCAACACTGTTATTAGGATATTAAATAAATATAATATATGTGTAAATATATGTATTTAATATTATTTTGTTTCGTAAAATAAATTAGAAATGCCTTGAAATTTAAAATAAACATTAACAATATTCAGTAGTCGAATACATCTCTAATATTTTATAATACTAAATAATTAATATCTTTCCATAATTATATAGTAGATATGCATCTCATAATATGAACAGATTATAGTAATTTATAGCACAATAAATAACTTTTTATAATTTAAAAAAATATATAAAAACGCTAAACTAGTTAATCCTAATTTAAAATACACTTTTTAAATAAATTATTTGATAATGTATTTATAGTAAAATCAACTTCTGGTAGCATGTACTGCATATATCATTTGATTTTTATGATTTTTATATACTATAATTATTAATTATATTAATAATTAATAATTGAATTTAATCTCATTTCCTTTGTATTAGTTGCTAGTCTGTAACTTGGCCTTAAGGTTATCTCTATGTCGATATTTTGGTTAATGAATTTTATTACTTTAAACAATAGTTTTATATAAATGAATGTAAAATAGTTATTTCTAATTGTTTTAATTTTATTAAAACAACTATATAAAATAATAATGTATATACTATTCATATATATCTATGTGATAGTTTTACATACTCTCACAATATGAATATGTATATTAAACACATTTATGGAAATATTCACATTTTTTATAAAACAAAGTTAATGAAAAGTCAACCAATTGCTATTTGATATATATTTCTGAACATCTAAATCATAAGTAGTCTGACAACTAGTTGTGACATCACCTAATATATGAACTCATTTTTTCCCCTTAATAGCTACATGTTCAGTATGTTTAAATACAAATTTAAGTAGTAATTTCATTTAAATCTTTCTCAATGTCAGCACATTTTATGTTTAAAATCATGTTCAAATATTGAAATCATGCCAAACATTTCAATAAAATTTAAATAAAAATTTGATCGGATCTCAACAGTTTTCCGATGCATATTTATTGATTAAAACATGTCTATCTGATATTGGTTGAGATTTTATAAAACACGTTCATTGACAGATTGTAAAAAATTCCATAAAGGGCTAAATTAGAAATGAACATGTGCAGTTGCATGATAATATCTTGATATTCTATTATTAACAATAATAATAATAATAATAATAATACTAATAATAATAATAATAATAATAATAATAATAATAATAATAATAATAATAATAATAATAATAATAATAATAATAATAATAATAATAATAATAATAATAATAATAATAATAATAATAATAATAATAATAATGTTTAAAAACAAAAAGTAAGTATGTAAAATGAAATTGATTAAATTGAATATAGTTTCCATGCATGTGACTCATATAGACGCACTCATTGAAAATATAGTCAATTTAATTTGTTTAATTTTACATTATTAAATATCTCAGTTGATATTACATATATTAAATTTTTCAGGAATTTTAATGAATGCAACTTCATGGCAAGCATTGGTAATGACGGAAAAAAACACTGGCAAAGCAATTCAATTAGAACTTACAGGAGTTAGCAAAATTCGTATTTTAATCAATGGATCGCAATTGGATTTTAATGATACAGACATATATAGAATGGATGGTAATGTTTATTTCTTAAATATAATATATTATAAGGGTTTATAAATTTTATTAATATTTGTGTAATAAAATGATTTGTGATAATATATTATGATTATTAGTTGTCTTTCAAAAAGTAAATTTAAAAGCAAGATCATCTTTAAAAATACTCTTTGTTCATTAAAGTGTTTTTTTTTTTTAATTTTATTAATAATTGTGCATAAAATGATTTACGCTATTAAAGTATCATTAGTTGTCTTCCAAAACATAAGTTTTAAACCAATACCATCTTCAACAATATTTTTGTTTAATTATTTAAAAAATGTAACCATTTTTTGAAAAATTATTAACAAACTTCTACTTCTTTATTTTTTACTCCCTACCATCCTTTGTAATATATCATATCCAACCCAATATTTAATAACTATTGCACTAAAAAATTAACCTTGTGGATTTCTAGTTTCAATATATTTATATGTATATCCATATTCAAATATTATATTCCAAATCGATGGTTTGAAATTTTCAATAATTAATATATATATATATATTTATAAGCCTACTTTACGCGTCATATAATAATTAATTTTACTATTACATATTTAAATTCTAAACAGTGAATGGATTTCTTTTATTATCATACTTCATATTTTTCAGCAACAATTGATATAGTAGGATAATCATAGAACTAATTATCATATTTTTCCATTATCACATTAAAAAAAATCTCATTTTTATTTTATCATTTATCACTTCTGACATGTCTTAAAAACCAACTTGGAAGTTCATATATATATTGAACGAGGTGAAAAAAATGTTTCATTACATTTTTTTACAATCGATCCCTCAGCTGGAGAAGCAAAATATCCAAAGGGTACCTGTAGCTAGATCACAGTTATACAAGATATAACTTATGACAACCTTTCAAATCTACCAAACTTTTTGGCTGCTAAATTCAAACACCTGCCATCCAAAGCACTTTATTTGTTTTGAAATAAACTTCAGGTGTCAGTTAATTACTAGAAGTAATTAATGTACCTCGGACTATTGCTATTAACTCAGCGGCATGATTTAATCCAAACTAGCTGAATGAAAATATAATACAATAAACTGCTTTAATAAAATCTTTACTAAGAGACCATTAGTTGCATAATTAAAAGATTTGACCAACAAATGTTAAATTTTCAAAAATAATTTATTTTATAATGGTTTAAATTAACTTATGAACTCATTTATCATCTGTTCACTGAATAAGATAATGATTACATATAATATAGGAGGCACACATATTATAAATAAGCATAAAACAATAATATTGTATATGATGCACACACGTTCTCCATATAACTATTTGTTTGTAAAATTTTGCAAGTTCTATGAATATATGTTTATTACACTAAACCTCCACACAAATAGCTTTTATGCTGGTTATAGAGTTCATTCCTGTTGACTCTGGAGACCTCAAAGATTGCAATGGCTAGAGTAATAAATTAATGTCATACTAACAATGGGAATAAAGAATAAATTAATATTATCTATAAGTTTTTTTTTTTAATGCGTTTTTCCAGCTGCTTTCTTTCTCCTGTGAAGATCATGATGCAACAACCATTTGAAATTTGGATTTGCTGATGAAAGTGGTTTCTTGCTGCAATTCAGTCCGGCAGACAGATGTTCAAGTATCTCAGGTTACTAGATGTTCATTGTGGCTATATTAGAGAACTTCATGTGTTCTTAGACAGTCAGAGAATGGAGAATAATGTTATACTTCAACTTCTGATTAGCAATATATGGTTTTTCTTGGAGGTCACAAGGAAATTTTATTTGCACAGCGACTGGAAACTATAGTAGGTGTATAATGAATAACAATGATAATAATGAGTTTTAAATATATATATATATATATATATATATATATATATATATATATATATATATATATATATATATCATATACATATATATATATATATATATATATATATATATATATTGTGATGGGACACATGCTGTTACATTATTCTAATAAATAAAATTAAAATTAAAAATAAAAAGTTTGCAAATAAAAATTTGCTTTTAAAAATTGAAAATTAAGTCATTTAAACTCGTATATATATATATATGTCAACAGATGGCGTTCTACCAAAAACACCGTCAAGCGTATTTCGTTTACATAAACGTCAGAGAATGCATTCACTATCTCTAACTTTAATTCCACTTTCAGATCATGATTTCAAGCTATTTGCTATCGTCAGTGAAAGACAGGAATAAGATACTAGATCTAAACACAAACTGAGTGTTTATGAAACAGTTTCTATTCAGCTTGCAAGCATGAATTTTTTAGACATGTTAATGTCTTCAAAATCAGTATAGCATGCCAGATAGCTATATGGGTCTGATATCAGTTCAGCATCACCACATAGTAGAAGCCTCTGCAATATATATCATTGCAGAAAGACCTCAAAGGTACATTTATGAAAAACAAAAACAAGTTAAAAACTTGCTAACGCTTGTAATTATGTCAACAGATGGTGTTCTACCAAAAACACTATCAAGCGTATTTCGTTTACATAAATGTCAGAGAATGCATTCACTATCTCTAACTTTAATTCCACCTTCAGATCATGATTTCAAGCTATTTTCTATCATCAGTGAAGGACAGGAATAAGAAACTAGATCTAAACACAAACTCTGAGCGTTTATGAAACAGTTTCTATTCAACTTGCAAGCATGAATTTTTTAGACATGTTAATGTCTTCGAACTCAGAATAGCATGCCAGATAGCTATATGGGTCTGATATCAGTTCAGTATCACCACATAGTAGAAGCCTCTGCAATATATATCATTGCAAGAAAGACCTAAATACAAGCGTTAGCAAGTTTTAACTTGTTTTTGTTTTTCATAAATGTACCTTTGAGGTCTTTCTTGCAATGATATATATTGCAGAGGTTTCTACTATGTAATGATGCTGAACTGATATCAGACCCATATAGCTATCTGGCATGCTATGCTGAGTTAAAAGACATTAACATGTCTAAAAAATTCATGCTTGCAAGCTGAATAGAAACTGTTTCATAAACGCTCCGAGTTTGTGTTTAGATCTAGTTTCTTATTCCTGTCTTTCACTGATGATAGCAAATAGCTTGAAATCATGATCTGAAAGTGGAATTAAAGTTAGAGATAGTGAATGCATTCTCTGACATTTGTGTAAATGAAATACGCTTGATGGTGTTTTTGGTAGAACGCCATCTGTTGACAAAATACAAGCGTTAGCAAGTTTTTAACTTGTTTTTGTTTTTCATAAATGTACCTTTGAGGTCTTTCTTGCAATGATATATATTGCAGAGGCTTCTACTATGTGGTGATTCAGAACTGATATCAGACCCATATAGCTATCTGGCATGCTATGCTGAATTCGAAGACATTAACATGTCTAAAAAATTCATGCTTGCAAGAAACTGTTTCATAAATGCTCAGAGTTTGTGTTTAGATCTAGATCTAGTTTCTTATTCCTGTCTTTCACTGACTATAGCAAATAGCTTGAAATCATGATCTGAAAGTGGAATTAAAGTTAGAGATAGTGAATGCATTCTTTGACGTTTATGTAAATGAAATACGCTTGACGGTGTTTTTGGTAGAATGCCATCTGTTGAAATAAATACAAGTGTTAGCAAGTTTTTAACTTGTTTTTGTTTTTCATATATATATATAATCGCACAAATGGAAAAAAATAAAAAAATAAAACATTATTTTTAAAAAAAAGTATTTTAAAACTAAATTTTAAGAAAAAACTTAAAGATTTAACGATAAAAATATACATTTAAGAATGTACAAAATTTAATTCTATTGTGTAAAAGGCTAAAAATGGAAATGATTATTTTTAATTAATCTAAGTAAACTAAGCTTTGGACATTTCAAAATTTATAATTAAAGGTCAGATAGGAGATAAAAATAATAAGAACAGAATAACCAATAAAATCCCTCAGAAAATGGGCCACAGCAAAAGTAGAATCATCATCATGATGTCATGTTCAGTTAATCCATAATTTTAATATAAAAAAGATTGGAAAAAAATATTATGTGTGTTATATGTGTTATTTCTGGGAAAGTTAAAGGAGAAGGGATTGAAAAATGCACTTTCAATCCCTTAAGTTTTTCCAAAAGAAAAAAATGAAATATCATTTTTCTATATTGCGAATCCCAGGATACCAAGGTCCTGCAATAAAATCCTGCAAAGAACTACATCATGATGTCATGTTCAGTTAATCCATAATTTTAATATAAAAAAAGATTGGAAAAAAATATTATGTGTGTTATATGTGTTATTTCTGGGAAAGTTAAAGGAGAAGGGATTGAAAAATGCACTTTCAATCCCTTAAGTTTTTCCAAAAGAAAAAATGAAATATCATTTTTCTATATTGTGAATCCCAGGATACCAAGGTCCTGCAATAAAATCCTGCAAAGAACTATACCAGCTAGAGTAAAGCACCTCCAGATAAATACCATCAGAATGGCTAATGGCACATCAGTCTCCCAAAGATGATGTGGGAATTAGAAACAACATCGGATCAAAATCACAAGCAATTATTAAGGATGGACTTTTAAACTGTAAGAACTATATGTATAATTCATGAACATTAAGTAATTTCCAATATTTAAATAGAAATTGAAATTCTTATCTGACCAAATTGAATCATCAATAATTATTTTTATTATATGTAATTTGAAATCATTTCCATTATTTTTTTTGTCTTTAGAGCATTTATTATAATTTTTTATTAACCTAAAACTTTTAGATCATGTTAAATTTAAGTTGGATGTGGATGTCTGCATTGATCGTAAAGTTATGTTAGTTTAATTAAAGTGAGTTCATCTTAGATATTAGTTTCACATTTAAATTGGGTTAATGGATTGGATGTATTGTTATAATTAGTAAATGTAGTATGAAGATCTGCTACATGCAGGGTCACATTATATCCTGCACTTGGGCAAAATAAGCCTATTTCTTATTAACAATCAGAGGCAGATGGTATTCACTGCTCCAAGAATCATCCCTTTAGCCTGTGGAATGGAATCATAAGTTGGCAAAAAGGACCGCAATCTCTTCCTATGGAGATTGTTTTTATTGTTTTTCTCACCAGACAGACGAAGTATGCCTGTACTGGATGAGGAACATTTCTTCTCAATAACCATGCTGTTCAGATGTACATTTCTGACAGTATTGTAGTGTGCTGTCGTCTTCATGCTGCATTGAATACATCGATATATTAGAGAGAGATTGGCAATTAGTTTGACAGTGAACTTTTGGCCTAGGTTAAATAAGGGATATAGAATATTTTCTTTTTCGATTGCAATCTATGTAGTCTATTCATACTCAACACTGTAATTAAATATTAATTCATCTGTGCAAACTTATAAAGTAAAAGGTGAAAATTTAAATTAAATTAAATTTTAATGTAAATAATTCTAAATTTTATATATGTGCAAAATAAATGTTTCTTAGTATTGTTAATCTGGCAGTGGCTTATTCTTATTTTTTATTATCTTTATTTCTTTAAAATTAAAAATATATATTATTCTGTTGCTCTATGAGCTAGTGACTGGGGCATTTGTGTCATATTTATTTCAATTCTAGATCTTACTGTATCTGCTTGCTATATAAATTTTCCAGGTTAGAATGGCCTGGCGGCACCCTGTATGGCAGATATGGTAAGAGACAACTTTTTCCTGACCATTATAAATGGCTTCCCAGTATGTGACATGATATTCATTAAAATAAATACTCTGATCCAAATAAAATAGTTTAAGAAATAGTGCAAATAGCACTCTGCACAATCAAATAGCTATAATAGAAATAAGTTATAATAAGATGTGGCTGTCAGGTATAAATATGATCGTTAATAACTTTAAGATAAAAAAAAAAGATATATGAAAGAATTATTTTGAAGTGATTTAGTAACTTAAAAATATACCCAGGAAAAAATAACATTAACACATTATTATTATCAATTAGTATTAACTCTAACTAATGTCTTTCTTCTTATCATTTTTTTACAAGTTCAGTGATATGTAACAGAATATTTATATATGTTACATTTAATTTCATTTTTGTACATGTCTATCCAGTTAAATGCACAGACATTCAAAATGCACAAATAATGAGTTATTAATTTATTAATATGTTTCATTTAAATATTGAAAATAAAATAAGCTGAAAGAATTTATAGAATCAAAGCAAAGATTCTAATCTTAAAATAAAACAATAATAAAAACCTTTTAATCTTAAAAATAATGAAGAGAGTTTTTAACAAAAATAAATTTACAAACAGGCTCTTAGGGCAAAATGACCATTATAAAGATTACTACAAAATAGATAAGACTTGAGAGATTTTCTTGCCCAAAATATTAACACAGACCACACAGAAAAAATCTACTTAACCCCAGAACTAATGAAATACATGTATGAAATATGTCATTTTGATCTGAGCATTCCTAGATAAGACATTTTAGGACTATAAAAGGAAAAATTCAAAAGAAATAAGAATTAGAAAATTAGAATTTTTGAATTCGTTTGTTATCATTAAAAATGAAAAGAAATTTGAATTATTGTGGCTGTTATGAAAGTGTAATCTGTTTTAACCATGCTTCCCTCGGACTGGCTGGCTGAAGACAGCTTTCATATTCAGATATATCTCATGAATCAACCACTGGAACCATCTTCATAAATTGCCATCTTCTGCAAGAAATGACCCTTGCATAAACTCAGATCTTCATTATAAAAGAACAAGCCCGGAGAATGGAAAGTACAAATTATAAATGATAAAAATGAATTATAAACTTTTTTTAATTTAAAATTTCCAAAGTTTATTTTCCTATAAATATGAACTATAGACTTTCTCTCCTTATCAAATCTGAACTTTATTTTATAAACTTTGCAATTATAAATAAATATCTTATCTAAAAGCTGAATGTAATCTTTTTAAAATATGTATTACATTTTTTTTTATCTATGCTTAGTATAAGATCTGTTTGTTGTAAGGCAAGAGTTTATTACTGCAAACAAATTTAAAGATAAAATCAACACATATTATTTGTACATTATTGGATTTTAAAATTATGTCCAATGCTTTATTTGGTTTTAAAAGTAGTTAGATACATATGTGATTTTAAAATAAGTTAATAACTGAAACTAAATTTTTTTTAAATAAATTGACTTAAATATAAGTTGGGTGTAGATGGCTGCTTACACTCATTTAGGTATGTGTTAGTTTAAAGGGGTATTGATTTCAGACTATTTGTTTCATAGTTGTGTCAATGCAGGTGGAGTGATATATGGATGTACATATCAATGTAATGTCAGGGTGTGTTAGCATACAGAGCAACATGCCCAACTGAATGCATGATCCCAAAGATATAGTCATGGTGTTGAAATGGATGTGGAGTACTTCCCATGACATTGACCTCTTTTAGCTCTATGGATAGGGACTATAAGTCACAAAAAAGAGCACTCTCCCATCCATGCATAGTGTTTTTCTTTATTATTTTATATACATGATTCCTTCACCAGACAGATGCACATTCTTGTACGGGATGAGGATCCAGTCCTTTAAATAATATCATGCTGCAGATGCTTCTATCAGTGTGGTTTTATGTTAACATGTTCTGCATTAGCTGCATATATATATATACACCTGGGTCTCTTTTTACGTGTACTTATTTAACGCGATTTTGAAGTTACACGATTCATGTTTTTTTGGAAGTCAAACTCTTATAATGCGCTATTACTTTAAATAATACATTTTGCACACTTACGTCATATTGAAAGTAATAGCACATTATTGGAATTTGACTTTCATCTTAGTAATTTCAATAATTTCATTGCTTTATAATAGTAATATTTTATGCAATAATGAAATTAAAATCATGATTTCCACATCTTATGTATGCACACATTAAATTTTACAAGATTATAGTGTAAATTTGTTCAAACATTGTCCATGTTAATTTTGCATTTTAAATCACATTCTGTTTTTGCTTTTTAAAAAAGAACATAATCAATTATTAATCATTTAGTGTCTGCAAGTTTATTTTTAAAAGGTGAGTAATAGCAGTGGGAAAATTTAAATTTGACAATTAAAAATTAAAATCTGATTTTTAATTGTAATTAACAATTTAAAAATTACTTACGGCGACTTGAAATTAATGTGATGTGAAACGTAATTTGATTATTAAACGGAATTGAAAATTAAAAAATTAAAGACAAAAATAAGAATTTAATTTTTAGTTATTAGTTTCATAAACAATTAATAAAATCATCATCTCAAACATTAATTATGTTGTCACCAGAAAACCATTAACACAACATGAGTGTGAAGTTGTTGCTAGTTGTATTTCCTCTTGTGAAGAATCTGATTTTTTACCAGATTGCAAACGAACCTGTTTATTGGCAAATAGCGATAATATTTAAAATGTGTATAAAAAATAGTAAATTTCTGTACTGTAAATTATGCTTAAAAATATATTATTTTGAATAAAATTAAATATTATATCTAAAAAAGTTTGTCTTGTATCAATTTTTTTCAAATTTAAAATTATTTATTAGTCATATTTTATTTTCTTAGTTTTTTTTTTTTTTTGCGCAAATTTTAAAGAAATTAAACGTTGGTGCTTTGCTTTTATGTGACTTTTGAAAAAATCACAGTCTGTATCCCCCCTTTTTCAAGGTAAGTTATGTCCATTTTTGCGTGATTTCGTTTGCGTGTGTTTTCTTAGGAATTTCTCTATCGCGTAAAATGAGACCCAGGTGTGTATATATATTGGGAAGTGAGCATTGGTGTGGCTGCAAACTTTTAGCCTGGAATCAAATGTTTTGAACATCTTTTAAGTGCATTGTCTAGGTAGCCTATCTATGTTCAACATTCTAAAATTAAAAATTAAAGTAAAAAAAAATAATAATGAAACCTAAAGCATTTTTTTAATAATTTATTTTTTCAAATTTGTTGTTATAAATATGTAAATAAAACATTTTGTGTTATTAGTACTGGTAGTGATCTATTTTTTTTTAATCTTATATTAAAAATATAGTTTAATAAATATATTTAAACCTCTGCTACATTATGAACTGTTGGCAAGGTCTAACAGTAATAAAATAAAAGATGGAAATTTAACTTGCATATCTGCTTACTATATATTTTTTTCCAGGCTAGAATGGCCTGGTGGCACCCTGTTGGGCAAATACGGTAAGAGACAACATTCCCCGACTGTTTTATATATATATGGTGTAGCCTCACATCCGAGAAATATAATATTAAAATAAAATGGGTCTACCTCAGTTAATAATTATGCTCTCATAAATGCATATAATTAACAAATAAAATTACTCTATGTTAATATTAATTATTCTACTAGATCAAATTAATAAAACAATCATATTGGTTCGGTTTATAAATAATAAATAAATATTTATTAAATCATGAGACTTGGAAGTGAGATACAAGTGATAATAAAGAATACATTGAGCCAATAACCCATAGTATACTACCTCAATGGCATAAGAACACTATCTCCCCTAATATTATCTCAAATAATAAATCTATAGTATTCTTACGACTTCAATAATAACTAATCATTAAGATTTCACTAATAAATAAATCTTAATCTTTTATCTAAAATAATTTAAAACTAAATAAATCTCAAGTTCATAAAACTACTTTAAGTTAATCAAAAATTACTGTAGTAAAGTATGATAAGGGATTTAATATCATACTCAACCACACCTAACTAATCACAATAATAATAAATAATAATAATATTCTTTATTGTATGATTTATTCTTACATATCTTTCCCTCCACATTATTTCTTATTTGCCATGATAATAATAAAGAAACAATATAACAAAATCTTTTATCTTTCATATGATCTTGCAATAAACATGTGGTAGTATTTTATAATCCGAAAGTATCTATTTGCGGCAACGGATAGCATTATAATTCTTTATATACTATTATAATAATTGACTTATGACCATAAAGATAATGTAAAATGTAATTTCTTAAATAAATAATCTTAAGGAAATATTATAATTCTTAAATAATACTTTTATTTATTTCTGTGCAAATGTTATGTTTTGGTTCAAACCTTCTGTGTTCCAACATGTTTTGTAATGTGGGATAGAAAATAATCTTAACACACAAATTCTGATAACAAGTTTAACAAATTTTTTTATTACAATAAAATAAAATATAATAATAATCTACTTACAATATTTACAATTTGTACAAAAAGCGTTGCACCATTATAAATCTATTATTCATCGTAAACTAAAAAAATAAAACATAAATTTAAAGTCTTCATTCCAGCTTAAAGATAAATACAATTTTCTATTAAGATCTGTGTCAAATTTTATAATAAAGATACAATTACTTTACATTAATTCTAAATATTATCTCTTACTAAATATCATTATGCTATGCTTCCTTTAAACATACATAGAAGCATAAAGCGGAAAATACAAAACAAAAATTTTTCGAATATGGATTTTATCACTAAATAATTTCCCATTTTGCAATGTTATTATTATTATACAGAAAATATCCAATGTTGGTTTATTAATAAAATATATGGACATCATTGGTAATCATATTATTATACCCAATATCTCTTACTTAATATTATTTTAATATGGAATAGTTACAATTATTGATGTACTTCTTAATTATAAAATAACTACAAAATATACTTATGCTTATCTTGTACTGTTTCGTTTTGCTATATTATCTATTTTGAAAAATATGCAATACTTATAAAAATAAAAAATATTTGAAGTTATTTAAAATTCTAGAGCAACTTCACTTCATTTACACTCATTCATGAAATTTATATTATTTTCAAAATAAATATAGAACATATTCCATGATTCTTTATTACTTAATTCCGATTGATTTTTAATTCCATTTTGCATTGACTCTATTCATACTTATAAGCAAACAAACCTATCTTATACATTAAAGAACAGTCCTTAATCTCTAAATTATTTATCAATTCCTTTTTAAAATTACGATACTGTGGGATGTAATGCCTTGAAACAAATCGTGATAGCGAATAGATGGGTAGGCATAGAGAAGAAAGTAGTCTCACTCAATAGTACATATTAGATAGACATCATGGCACAGTGTATCAATAAAATAAAGGCATGACCTATTTGTCTAACGACCTCCACCACTAACAATGATGTCAAAGCTATTACTTTAGCTTTATAGAACATCAATATTCAATAAAAAATAAAGACTACCCACAGATAAAATATAGCAGCTACAGGGCTTTCTTACCTGTACCTGTATACATAATAAGATTATAAAATTTTATTCCTGTTCCCATAACAAATTCTACATTAATAACATCACATTGGTTTCATGTTTTTTTTTAAATTACTACCAGGTCAGTATCTTATAACATTTTCCTATAGATTTATCAAATCTACACCGACACTGATACTAACTAAGATAGTCAAAACAACAAATAACATTCAGTTGTAATTATAACGATCTCATCCAATCAACAAGAAAAAGGTTACATTACTTTTCTATCAATATTCTTAAACAAAATACAAAATGATTATTATCCATACTTTAAATATCTAAAAAATATTAAAGACCTTTATAAAAGAATCCTATACTTATTCATCATCATGTTATATTATACTAGTAATATGAAATCAAAGTTTGCATACCCTTAGAATAAATGAATACTAAACTTATAAGTTTAATATGTAAATAAATGCATTGTCATACAACCCAACATTCATATTCAACATTATATAATTCATTGATAACCTGAAAAAGAACATACATCATAAAAGATCAATATCCACAACTACTACCAAAGTGATATCAACTTGTCAATCACTTATGATGTATTCTTGCCCAGCAACTAAAATAAACATTGCATAGTATAATACATTCATACGGTTACACTTAACAATATTAACTTATTTAAAATTATCAAAAATATTTATTATAAAACTATTATATTATTAGTAATTAAATGTAATATTTATGTACCTATTCTACTAATTAAATAATGTGATAATTAGAACCTTGGTTAATAAAAAGAAAATCAAGACATAATAACATATAATTCTATGTTGAATTGCCCTTTACACAAATAAAACGTTTTTTACTTTCCTGGACGTTTTTTTTTTAAATTATCTCTTGAAGAGCGATTGTAATCCCCATCCTTTGTTGCGAGGGTTTTTTATTCCAATGCTTGACGATGAAACTAGAATTTTTCTGCCCCATGAATAATGGAATAAATGACTAACTGATGCATGCATAGAATCATTCCAAAACAAACGAAGTTCTAAAATAAATAATAAAAATAATAAAGGTGCCATTTAAAAAAATCTAAACAATTAGCAAAAATAATCATTGATCACTTCTTGAAAAGTTTATAAAATAATAGTTCATAGTGTTTATTATCCAGAAAAATGATTATTAAAATATTAAATAGACTATGATATAAAACAATAACACACCAAAAATCTCCTTCCTTAGAATTTTATGACTGCTTGGTAGTGCCTTAGTCACGGTGACTTGACTTTGGGTATCCGGATATTACTTTTGCTCATTTTTAAAATATATCTTTTTAGAATTTAATAATTACTTATTGTTAATAATCCCATTATTTATAGGGTTTTAGTTGTCAGGATATTTATCATTTCTTTATCCAAGTATAGTTATTTTCATCATAATATCCATTATCGGTTCTTTTCAACAAATCATTGTAATGTGTATAGACTTATAAAATTATAGATTTATTACATACACTGTAACTACTTTTCGTTTAGCTATTATTTATGGCAGTCTTTAAAATTATTCATAATGTTTTCTTCAAAAATATAAAACATTATACCTCCATAACTTTACTTTCCTCATAAAATTTACTAAGAGATTTGTTGTATTATTTATCAGTTTCTGATACGACTATCTCACTACTATAAAATGCATTACTAATTTTGATTTCTGAGTAGCTTTCCTGTTAAGATCTCTGCAAAATGTTCAATATATATCCTTACTTAATAAAAGAGTTTTCCTAGTTAAAACCACTGATACTATATTAATAATTATAAATTTTACTTTTAAAATCTTTTTAAAAAGGTAAGCATTACTCGTTGGTATTTCCATATTTTAATGTGAAGTTGAATTAAGTTTCGATGAAAATTCTGGCAAGATAATTTAGCTTTTAACACTGAATCCTTTAGATAAAACTTATTATAATTTATTTATAGTACTCTCTTTGCAAAATACTTAAAATTGGTATTCTTATCAGTTGCAAATAAATTATAAGAGAGTTATTACAGCACTGAATTTACAAATAAAACTAAAAAATTTTAAAAGAAGCACAAAATTTTAGAAAATTTATCCTACTCTCTCTGAACTAGCTGTGCCTCAGTATTTATACCCAAAAAATTACATTGTTCTATTGGTGAATTATGCTTTTTACCTGATACTTAATTTTCATATAACTTCAGTATCACACAATTAAATTTAAAAAATAAAATAGGACTCATTTTTATTTAAAATATTAGTCAAAATATCAATTTTAAATCTTTATTAAAATAACTAAACACTTTAAAATTATTTTTTAAAACAATATTTTATCAATTCATTCCACCTTTTATTTTTAATGTGTCTATTGTCTTTAAAATAAAATATTTATTTTTTATTAACTACATCCGTTTTATAAAAACTATTTAAAACATTTTATGATAGCCAATTTTAATATTTTATCTTGTGGTAGATAAATAAATGTATTCAATCCTATAGTGTAATTTTTAAAATAATTTTTACAACTTTGTTAACACAAATACTAGTAAGCATGTGTATAACTGTATACAGGTCACATGACTTACAACTGAGAAAGACTGTATTAAAATTCTGTCTGGGAAATATTAAATGTTAATTGCAACAATTATTATATTAAATAAATAATATAATAATAAAATTTGGAATAATAATTTTGAAAACATACAATTAAATATAATTTTTCCTACCACAAAGATTACTTTTAAAACATATAATATTAAATATAATTATTAGATATAATGTATACTTTAAAATATAGTATTTATTTAATTACAAGTTTTAGTTATTACAATTCAACTTTTAAAACATTTTAAAACATTTATTGCTACATTATTCATTATGGCCAGCTTTCCCAACCATATACAATTAATACATTTAGCTTTATTCAACAGTTTTAATGTTATTTAGCACAATTTTAGGCATTAAATATTTTTTCTTGCTTTAAATTAAACTTTTAAAAGATTATCAATATAATATAATTACTGTACAAATAGATCATATACTAAATTTAAAGTTTTTTAGTAAATTATTATAATGAATTAATTCTGACCTAAAGAAAAGGGTACATAACCTCCCCCTATGAAAATTTTTTTTTAAAATAAACATCAATCTTAATATTCATCCTATTCAATTATAATTACTATTTTTATTATCTTCTTTAACTAAATTTTATTCTATACTATTGCATACACTAACATACTATTTCAATATAAAGGAATTTATACAATATTTGGACACTACATCAACAATCTCAACTAGAAACACTCTAAAAAAATTTCTACACTTTATTATCTTTTTAAAAATAATCAAGTTATGACATTTTTTAAGTCTTATATTTGTTCTTTTAAAATAAGGTTATGCCATTTTAAAATCTTATTTAGAAATTCTTTGTCTTAATCATTAGGAATTTTCCTTTGCTAAAATAAATCTTTAGTTCTCTTTTAACTCCTTTAAGTCTCACCTCCCATTTTCCTACCTTCTTCCCTTTATTAAGATTTTCCTTAAGAAAATTTACCATAACTTTCTTTTGCTTTAGATATTTAAGTATCACTTTTACCTTGCTTAAATCTCTATTTTGATTACGTTTTTCTCCTAGAGACTTGCTATTAGGTATCAAGTTTCTAATTCCTTTATATAATATTTCTTTATAAATATTAATTGTAAATAAATATTTCTATAATTAACACTACATTTCTGAATCACATCTTGCATTTTATTTTTAAATTTATTACTATTTTTGTCAATAATTTTTGGTAATTCATTTTTTAACAACTTTAGATATATTTCCTCTAAAGAGATTAACTTTACCCCTGAAGATTTATCAAATCTTTTATCATCACTATAATATTTTGTAAAATTTTTAAGTTAATCTATAGTCCTCTCACAAACTAATCTTTCATAGGATTTATTCACTCCTATCTTATCATTAGTCAATTTTAAATATTCTTTGGGTTTGTTCAATATTCTTCTGTATAATTCATTCCTTTTATCAATTACTTCAATAGACTTTTTATGAATCTCCTTTCCTTCATGACCCAATCTATTATCTATAATATTTTTTCCAACAAATAACTAAGTTTCTTTATTAGCTCATTTAATACAAGACTTATCTTTTCTTAAATCATCATCTGCTATCTTATCAAATGATACACCATTATATCCACCTTTATCAACTAATTTAACAGAATCATAGTTTTCTTCTTCCTAATTACTACATAAGTTAATATTTTATTAACTAACCCAATTAATTGTCGATTTTCCTCATTTATTATCTCTACAATTTTTTTGTTCTCTACCACATTTTTACTGACTATATCAATAGATTCTTTGTTTATTTTCAAATCTGTATTAATTATTTCAACAGACTTACTACTTATTTCAAGAGATACTTTCTTACTTACTATGTTTTCATCAAAGTTTTGTATCCATAACTCTTTTAATTTTTCCATTACTTTGTTTTGAACTTCCTCTTTGATACTTATTTTAGTTTGAACTACCTCCTCCTTAATAATTTTAATTTCTTCATTAATATTATTTATGTCACCTTTTACTTCATAAATTTCACTCTTCACACTTAAATTATAATTATCTATTTTCTGAGCTAACTTACTATTATTTAACTGACATTGGACGATGAATTCTTCTATTTGAGCTTTCAAATTTTTTACTGCTCTTTCAGAAAATTCAGAAAATTTTCTCTTTAATAATTTTTGATTTCTATCTTCCATTTGCACTATTTCTCCCTTTAAAGAATTAATAGCTTTTTCCTTGTTATTAAATCTTAAATCGAGATTATTAGACTTATCCTTCACCTCTTCCTTAAAACCTTCTATAGTTTTAAAAGTTTCATTAAGTTTTTGATTTATATCTTCACTAAAGATTCTAATTTTGTATTAGTTTTATTCATATTTTCAATAAGAGTCTGACTATTTTTAGTTACATTTTCATTTATCTCTTTTTTAAAAGAATCAAATTTAGCATCTAAATTTATACTATTTTTATTCATGTCTTCTCTAAGAGATTTTGTATCTTTTTAAAGAGAATCAATATTTTGATTAAGAGTTTTCATCCATTCCCTCAACCATATCGGTGGTATTTTTTTACTATTCTCTTTAGTTTTAATTAATTTTTTTTCTACCACTTTTATTTCCACAACCTCTTTCTTCTCTCCTTTTATTTTACTATCTATAATTTGGACATTATCTACAACTGTTTCCATATCAATTAGTTTTTCTACTCCTTTCTCCCCACAAATATTATCATCGACAAGAGAATCAGACATTTCACTTTCTAAACTATTATTCTGATTACTAATTTTTAAAATATACTTTTATTTAAAATTCAGTATTTAAACAATGTATAGTTTTACTATCAATTTTTCATCAAATAATTCCCTACCAGTTTCTTCTATCTCCACCCAATCACTATCCACAATAAACCATAAGATAATACCATTTTTAAACCTTATACTACCTAAGGCTAACTAATTATTATGACTATAACTTTTAAAATTATATGTGTTATAACATTAATTCTCACATGCATGATCCACAGATAATTTGCACATAATAGAGTATATTCAAAATATATTTTTAATACTTAATAATTGGCATGGTCATAATACAAAACAATTACTAGGCACATTTGAATATCTTGGATATTTGTTTGCTTATTGTTTTTATGAACAATATAATATTTTATTTTTAAACAATCAGATCAAAAATTCCACATGAAATTGCAATATTTTTAATGATAAGTACCTAGTTCAATATTATAATCAAATTCTAAATAATCATTGCTAGTATAAAATAACTACCTATATTTAATAAGACCTAACTATCGATAACCCAAAATTATATGTTTTAATACACATGCTATATTCTTTCACTAAATTACGACTATAATTATGACCCCCTCACTCATCGAGGCCCAAAGTTGTAGTGCCACTCCTCTTATACCGGTTGAACCCTCCATTCCGAGAAATATAATATTAAAATAAAATGGATCTAGCTCAGTTAATAACTATGTTCTGCTAAATGCATATAATTGACAAATAAAATTACTCTATGTTAATATTAATTATACAACTAGCTCAAATTAACAAAACAATCATATTGGTTCAATTTATAAAATAAATAAATAAATATTTATTAAATCATGAGACTTGGAAGTGAGATACAAGTGATAATAAAGAATACATTGAGCTGATAGCCCATAGGATACTACCTCAATGGAATAAGAACTATATTCCCCTATTATTATTATTACAATAAATAAATCTATAGTATTCTTATGACTTCAATCATTAAGATTACACTAATAAATAAATCTTAATCTTTTATCTAAAATAATTTAAAACTAAATAAATCTCAGGTTCTTAAAATTATTTTAAGTTAATCAAAAATTACTGTAGGGTAAAACATGATAAGGTACTTAATATCATACTCAACCACACTTAATTAATCATAATAATAATAAATAATAATAATATTCTTTATTGTATGATTTAATCTTACATATCTTTTCCTCCACTATAATTTTTATTCACCATGATAATAATAAAAAAACCATATAACATAATCTTTTATCTTTCATATGATCTTGCAATAAATATGTGGTAGTATTTTATAATCCGAAAATATCTATTTGTGGCAATGGATAGCATTATAATTCTTTATAATATTATAATTATTAACTTATGACCATAAAGATAATGTAAAATGTAATTTCTTAAATAAACAATCTTAAGAAAATATTATAATTCTTAAATAATACTTTTATTTATTTCTGTGCAAATGTTATGTTTTGGTTCAAACCCTCTGTGTTCCAACATGTTTTGTAATGTGGGATAAAAAAATCATCTTAACACACAAATTCTGATAACAAGTTTAACAAAAAGTTTTATTACAATAAAATAAAACAAAACATTGATCTATTTACAATATTTACAATTTGTACAATATGTCTTGCACAATTATATATCGATTATTCATTGCAAACTAATAAAGTAAAAGACAAATTTAAAGTCTTCACTCCGACTTAAAGAAAAATAGAATTTTCTATTTCCATCTTTGTCAAATTTTCTAATAAATATACAATTACTTTACATTAATTTGAAATATTATCTCTTACTAAATATTATTATGCTATGCTTCCTTTAAACATACATCAAAGCATAAAGCAGAAAATACTAAAAAATAACTTTTCGAATATGTATCTTATCACTAAATAATTTCTCATTTTGCAGTGTTGTTGTTGTTGTTATTATTATTATTATTATTATTATTATTATTATTATTATTATTATTATTATTATTATTATTATTATTATTATTATTATTTTATTATTATTATTATTATTATTATTATTATTATTATTATTATTATTATTATTATTATTATTATTATTATTATTATTATTATTATTATTATTATACACAACATATCCAATGTTGGTTTAATAATAAAATACATGGACATCATTGCTAATCATATTATTATTCCCAGTATCTCTTAATTAATATTATTTTAATAAGGAATAGTTGCAATTATTGATGTACTTCTTAATTATAAAATAACTACAAAATATACTTATGCTTATCTTGTACTGTTTTGTTATGCTATATTATCTATTTTGAAAAATATGCAATACTTATAAAATAAAAAAATATTTGAAGTTATTTAAAATTCTACAGCAACTTCACTTCATTTACATACATTCATGAAATTTACTTTATTTTCAAAATAAATATTCAACATATTCTATGATTCTTTATTATTTAATTCTGTTTGATTTTTAATTCCATTTTGCATTGACTCTATTCATACTTATAAGTAAACAAACCTATATTATACATTAAATAACAGTCCTTAAACTATAAATTATTTATCATTTTATTTTTAAAATTACGATACTGTGGTATGTAATGCCTTGAAACAAATCGTGATAGTGAATAGATGTGTAGGCATAGGGAAGAAAGTAGAGTCTCACTCAATAGTACATATTAGATAGACATCATGGCACAGTGTATCAATAAAATAGAGGCATGACCTATTTGTCTAATGACATCCACTACCAACAATGATGTCAAATGTATTACTTCAGCTTTCTAGAACATCAATATTCAATAAAAAATAAAGACTGCCCACAGATAAAATATAGCAGCTACAGGGCTTTCTTACCTGTACCTGTATACGTAATAAGATTATAAAATTTATTCCTTTTCCCATAATAAATCCTACATTAATAACATCTCATTGGTAGCATGTTTTTTTTTTTAAAAATTACTTCCAAGTCACTATCTTATAAAATTTTCCTATAGATTTATCAAATCTACACTGACACTGATACTAACTAAAATAGTCAAAACAACAAATAAAATTCAATTGTAATTATAATGATCTCAACGAATCAAGAAGAAAAACGTTACTTTACTTTTCTATCAATATTCTTAAACAAAATACAAAATGATTATTATCCATACTTTAAATATCTAAAAAATATTAAAGTCCTTTATAAAAGAATCATATAATAATACATCATGTTATATTACACTAGTAATATGAAATCAAAGTTTGCATATTTTTAGAATAAATGAATACTAATCTTTTAAGTTTAATGTGTGTATAAATGCATTCACATATATCCCAATATTCATACTTCAACATTATATAATTCATTGATTACCTGAAAAAGAAAATGCATCATAAAATAATATCCACAACTTTTAACTAAGTAAATCAATTTGTCAATCACTTATGATGACTTCTTGCCCACAAATTAAAATAAACATTGTATAGTATAATGCATTCATACTGTCACACTTAACAATATTAACTTATTTAAAATTATCAAAAATATTTATTATAAAGGTATAATATTATTAGTAACTAAATTAATATTTATGTACCTATTCTACTAATTAAATAATGTGATAATTAGAACTGCAGTTAATAAAAAGAAAACCTAGACATAATTACATGTCCTTCTACATTGAATTGTCCTTTACACAAATAAAACAAAATGTTTTTATTATCCTTGACATTTTTTTTTCAATTTCTCTTGAAGAGTGATTGTAATCCCCAACTTTTGTTGCTAGGGTTTTTTGTTCCAACGTTTTGACGATGAAACTAGTATTTTTCTGCCCTGTGAATGATGGAATAAATGACTAACTGATGCATGTGTAGAATCCTTCCAACACGAATGAAGTTTTAAAAGAAATGATAAAAATAATAAAGGCGATGTCAAAAAAAAATATAAAAAATTAGCAAAAATAATCATTGATCTGTTCTTGAAAAGTTTATAAAATAATAGTTCATAGTCTCTATTATCCAAAACAATAATTATTAAAATAATAAATAGACTATAATATAAAAAATAACACTCCAAAGTTTCCTTTTTTTAGAATTTTATGCTGGCTTGGTAGTGCCTTAGTCACGGTGACTTGACTTTGGATATTCAGATATTTCTTTTACGTATTTTTCAAAATATATCTTTTTAGAATTTAATAAATACTTATTGTTAATAATCCCATTATCTATAGGTTTTGTTTGTCAGGATATTTATCATTTCTTTATCCAAGTATAGTTATTTTCATCATAATTTTCATTATCGGTTCTTTTCAACAAATCATTGTAACGGGTATAGACTTATAAAATTATAGATTTATTACATATGCTGTAACTACTTTTCATTTAGCTATTATTTATGGCAGTTTTTAAAATTATCCATAATATTTTCCTCAAAAAGATAAAACATTATAGCTCCATAAGTTTACTTTCCTCATAAAATTTACTAAGAGATTTGTCATATTATTTATCAGTTTCTGATACGACTATATCACTGCTAGAAAATGCATTATTAATTTTGATTTCCATGTAGCTTTCCTGTTAAGCTCTCTGCATAATGTCCAATATACATCCTTATGTAATAAAAAAGTTCTCCTTGTTAAAACCATTAATACTATATTAATAATTATAAATTTTACTTTTAAAATCTTTTTAAATAGGTAAGCATTACTCATTGGTATTTCCATATTTTAATGTGAACTTGAATTAAGTTTCGATGAAAATTCTGGCAAGGGAATTTAGCTTTTAACACTGCACCCTTTAGATAAAACTTATTATAATTTATTTATAGTACTCTCCTTTCAAAATACTTAAAATTGGTTTCCTTATCAGTTGCAAATAAATTATAAGAGAGTTATTATAGCACTGAATTTAATAATAAAACTAAAAAAATTTAAAAGAAGCACAAAATTTTAGAAAATTTATCGCATTCACCCTGAACAAGCTGTATCTCAGTATTTATACCCATAAAAATACATTGTTTTATTGGTAAATTATGCTTTTCACCTGATACTTAATTTGCATATAACTTCAGTATCACAGAATTAAATTTAAAAAATAAAATATGACTCATTTTTATTTAAAATATTACTCAAAATATCAATTTTAAAATCTTTATTAAAAATAACTAAACACTTTAAAATTATTTTTTAAAATAATATTTTATCAATTCATACCACCTTTTATTTTTAATGTGTCTATTTTCTTTAAAATAAAATATTTTTTATTAACTTCATACATTTTATAAAAACGATTTAAAACATTTTATGATAGCTAATTTTAATATTTTATTTTGTGATAGATAAATAAATGTATTCCATCCTATAGTGTAATTTTTAAAATAATTTTTGAAACTTTGTTAACACAAACACTAGTAAGCATGTTTACAACTGTATACAGGTCACATGACTTACAACTGAGACAGACTGTTTCAAAATTCTGTCTGGGAAATATTAAATGTTAATTGCAACAATTATTATATTAAATAAATAATATAATAATAAAATTTGGAATAATAATATTGAAAACATAGAATTAAATATAATTTGTCCTACCACAAAGATTACTTTTAAAACATATAATATTAAATATAATTATTAGATATAATTTATACTTTAAAATATAGTATTTATTTAATTACAAGATTTAGCTATTAAAATTCAACTTTTAAAACATTTTTTAACTTTTATTGCTACATTATTTATTATGGCCAGCTTTCCCAACCATATACAATTAATATATTTAGCTTTATTTAACTGTTTTAATGTTATTTAGCACAATTTTAGGCATTAAATATTTTTATTTTGCTTTAAATTGAACTTATAAAAGATTATCAATATAATATAATCATTGTACAAAATATAACATATCTTAAATTTAATTTTTTTTAGTAAATTGCTATAATGAATTAATTCTGTCCTAAAGAAAAGGGCACAATATATATATATATATATATATATATATATATATATATATATATATATATATATATATATATATATATATATATATATATATATATATATATATATAATACCAATGTCACACAAAATGACAGGTTTTAAGTCTTTCTTATTTAGAAATAATAGTCTTTGCAAATATTCATCAGATAAAGGGAAAAATATTGAAATATATTTGAATGAATTCTTAAATGTTGGCTACTGTTATAATCATATATATATAATGTTATTAGAGATTTTAATAAAAAATATAAGAATAAAAATTTTAATAATAATATTGATTCTCCTGCTAGTCAAAAAATATGGATATCAACCCAAATGATCAAGTAAGTTTTATAAAAAAAATTTATAAACGTATATGTGATATTGCATTTTACACTTCTCCTACATTAAACAAATTAATAAATAACTCCAAAGATAAAATCTCATTTGTAAATAAAAAGTGTATCATTTATAAATGAATATGTAGGTGGTGTGGTAGTGGATAAATATGTGAATCTAGATGTACATTGGAAAAAAAGAACTAAAGTACACTTGCTATTATTAAAACTAGTTCAGAAATCAAAACAAAATTGCATAGTAGATAATAATATTTCAGCATTTGTTTTTTATGACCATAATAAATAATGTATTTATGGTTTTGACTTCAATTTTAACAATGTAAAAATATTGCAAATTGAAAATATAACAATGAAATAAAAATAAATGAAGCTATGCTAATATACAAATATAAACATGACTTAATTAACAGGCTAGCAGCAAACGTTAAGATCACAGAATTGTGGGAAAGTTAGCATTTCAAAGATTTAGTTGACAAAGATTACTGGGATAATCAAAAGCGCTCCTAAGTGGATAAAGTTTTTAATTATTTAGTTACTGTATTTACAAATATTCAGTTATATAATTTCATATATTGCTTTAAAAATACAGACATCAAATTATATATATATATAGGTTGTGTTTTAATATTATTTTGATGCTGGTCTGGTTTAATTTTGGATTTGGGATAGTTTTGATTTTATATTGACTAGTTTAGCTTTATGCTTGTAATGTTTATATATATATATATATATATATATATATATATATATATATATATATATATATATATATATATATATATATATATATATATTGTAACCGGACCCCCGTACAACCCCTTTATTACCTCAGTTGTAACAATATCCTGATGAGCATATTGTAGGAAGAAACCATTGATTGGATTTCCCCAATGCATACATCAACCCCCCCCACAACAATATTCCCTCCTCATCAGAGGAGGTAGCACCATGAAGACTGGCAACATCTAGAAATTTCTGTGTTTGGTTTCCCAAATGGCATCACTAGAGTTTCATCTAACTACATCCTGACTTACCTAGGTCTCATTATGCCATACCACAGGAGGCATGAAATTCTCGTGAACAAGTGCAATGAATAACAAGTGAAGCAAAAAATGGAACTGAACAACTAAAGTTACTTTTAAGTAACAACAGTTATATTAACAATAATATTGATAAGTCCTTCCAGTAAAGTTCATCCTTCATTTCAATGAAAGCTCATTTTAATTTATCTTGGGTAAAGAATTCAATGGGTCTTTTATCAAGTAGATGTCTACCATTACTGCATAAATATTTGTTCCATATCTGTACATCCTTTTTAGATAGGTAAATAGGTAAGATGAGCAATTCCAGATTTGTGAAGCTTCTATAATTCAGTCAAGTATAGATGTGTATTTATACTCATAAGTCTCATTATTTTATTCATACATAATCAATATGCATGTAAGCATTTGTAATTCATATAGTACTTCATTATTTTTAAATTTATCACAGGTAATTAAACAGATAATGTAAGCAATTTCCTGGTTTGTGGACTATTCATAATCCAGTCAAGTATAAATGTGCATTTATGCACATAAGTTTCATTATTTTATTCATACACAATCAATATGCATGTAAGCATATGTAATTCATATAGTACTTCATTATTTTTAAATTTATCATAGGTAGGTAAAAAGGTAATATAAGCAATTCCAAGTGTGTCATTAATTCACATTTATATCCATTGGTTATTCAGATAAAATATAAGTGTATGTATTTCCATCTGTCCAGATATCAATTCATCTTGCAAATGCATTTATTTGGTATTTCCGATTTCATAAGATACATATATATATATATATATATATATATATTACCTATACACATCAATAACTCCAGGTATATCATTGTACATTTAACTGTGACACATTGTTTTGGTATTCTTCCTTCTCAACTCATATATATAACATGTTTTAATTCTGTGTTTATATTTCATTTCTCAGAGTTTTCAAATAATAAATAAAATTTAAAAAAAAAAGATTTTCTTAATCTTTCAACTTATTTAAGTATGTGGTTCATTATATGCATATAACCACTGACTTTTATTAACATACTAATTCATATTTAAATGTTTGAATGTATTCATAATATAGTATAAATTTACTAAATACAGTCATTTTGTATAAATACATTCATTTTGTATATTTTCTAATTTTATCTGGGTTATAAACACGTTATTATAATTTAATTAGGTATAGTTATATGTAATAGTTCAGCATTTCTAATTCTTCCATGTATACTTATTTGTATATCAGTAATATAAATAGTTATAGGTATTCATTTTTATTTTATTCTAATTCAGATGTATCTGCATATAAGAAGTTAATCATTTATGATTTATTTTATTAAAAATGCCTTCTGATTATAGATATTTAAACATTTACATATTTATAATTTATCATCAATAAAACATATTTTCACATAGCTATAATTATTCATAATTAACTTTAAGAGAGACATTTTTTTATAAACACATATAATTATTGATTATTTCATGAAATTATTACTTTCATTTTTTCCAGTTTGTTCCCTCACTTCAGGTTACTACTGCATTTCAAAAAGAGGTCAGTTTATTTGAGTTGAATGACATTATTTACTTTCCATGATGTTCACTCAGGTGGGTCTTCAAGATTCATGGCTATGAACAAAGAGAGGAAGCTATTATTATTAGCCTTCCACCTTTATGATTTCATTTTTAATACTTTCTTTTTTCATCATTAGCAATGTGGTTGTAAATATTATATTCCAAGGTGACTAAAATCATTTGTCAACTAAACAGTTAAGCAACACTTAGATAATTTTTTTTAACTTTTTAACTCTTTCACTTTTCTTACTTTTTAACTCCTTTTAAAAAATCACTCTGAACTTCAAACTCAACTATTTATATCCTGATATCTGGATTGATTTAGCAGCACTGCCACTATATCTGATTTGTTACACAGCTTTCATTTAAGCTCGAGTGCTTTTCTCTTCTTAAGGATTGGGCCACTACTTTTAGCGGGACAGATAAAGAATCATGAGCATTAAGCCATGTTTTTCAATTTGATAACTTTGCTTCAGTGATTATTACACTTTGTATGACAACATCATTTCAAAAATTAAAAATGTAACATTTTAATAAATACCAGCTTTAAATAAATAATTAGAGATATTTATATCATAATTTAAAATTATAAAACCAATAATGTTGGTTTATCTTTTTTTCTCAATTATAGAAAATAATGATTTTCTTTTAACTTTAAACTTTTTGCTTTATTTTTTTTTTTAAAAAAAGGATCAACTTCTTTCATATACATCTGCCTTTTTTTAGGGGGAAGGGTAAAATAAATCTTAGTACATGTGAAACAGAGTTTATATATATATATATATATATATATATATATATATATATATATATATATATATATATGCTCTGTTATTGTTCTTATTCTTCCAAATCAGTTAGATTAAATTTTAAATTAAGTGAATGTATTAATTAAAATTTCATGGTCTCTTAATTCATATTCCTTCTTAGATTAATCTGCCATTAGATAACATATACATTTTTAATTATCCTCAATGTTGTTTATTAGTAGGCATTGCTAATTAATTATTGCCATTCCATCTTTGCTTATCAGTTGAGAAATCTTTGAGTTTTGCATAATTTTTAATATTACAAGTTTTTCTTTCCATTTTTAATTCAACTTCTCTTTATACACACACACACATATATATATATATATCTTGTTTTTAATATATTTTAAAATCACCTCTTTCATTTACACACACACAATCCAATTTCTGTATGTAATTAAATTAACTTTGACACATTTTATTTTAATTAAATAAACAAAAAGAGATTTTTTTTAAATTTTTTATGTCCAATGATTTACAGTTTTTATTCTTTAATTAATTATAGCTTTTCGTCCTTCTTTAACTTGCTTTCCTTTTTTCTTTTTCTAGACTTATCAAACTTCTACGTATTATGATGCAGTATTTTATTTTTTTTATTCTTCCCTCCCATGATCTGCCCTATGTTTTTAACCAAAATGAAAATAACTTCTTTTAAACGTTATAATACTGACTTCGGACTTTTTATTTTATTTTTTTTTTTTTTACATATTTACATATAGAATTTTAAACTTAAAATTTTATTAATACATATGTAATTCTTGATTAGCAGTAACATATATAGTCATATCTTCTAGTTATGTGTTCACGTACATTCTATTTCATTTCTTTGATTTTGTCAAAAATGATGTTACTTATTATATGTTTCATTTTTGAAGCTGGTATTTTGCATTTTATATACCTTTATTAATACAGTCACCTTGCTTTTTCATTACAATTGTCATTCATGTAGGAACAATGACAAGGCTTATTTAAGATATTTTTCAAGCTCATAAATTTTTTATGCATTCTATTTATGTCTATTAATGATCTTCCATTACAGTAATTCCAATTTCAGTTTAACTCTGAAGTAAATATTTAGCTTTTTTTTTAATTAATAAATAGTATGAAATTTTTTAATTCTGTTTATGTGCTTTCATTTTTTTATATTTCATCATTAAACATTATTTGAGATGTTTTATCATATATATAATTGATCTTCCTTTCATATTCTTGTTAGATTTCTTGAAATTTTGGAGAATTATTTATCATATAGAATTAACATAACATAGCTATATTGAATGTTGACTCATAATCTTTATAAATATGCAGGTTAACAATTTGCCTATTGTTTAATTAAGGTTTGAATCAAAGATTAGTTAATGTATTATTTATTGAAACTCATTTAGCGATAACAACATTATAGACTAGTTAATAATCAATCACCCATAGGTTTAATTCAGCTCATCAGAATTTAATGGATATTAAATTGATCTAGAAAATTATAATTACGTGTCTAAATTTTGTAGAAATATTACATTTGGTATACAACATATGACCGTAAGTATGGTATATTACTCTTATATTATACTATCTCTGGATGAATAATCTGATGACTACATAAAAATGACATTAAAAAGCAACTTTATATATTGATCTTAATTTCTGCATTCTACTCATACCATATGATGAAATCTACATTCAAAATAAAATATAAATGTCTCACCATCAGTGGATTTAAAATATCTTACAGTACTAGTTATGTCAATATTTATATGATACATTTTTATCAGGAGAAATAGTTGAATATCAATATGTTAATAGGTAAAGGATTAGAGTACTGATGAGACTGTAAAAGTAATAAGAAGGAGCTTTTGATAATAATTATCACAAATGTTGATGATTATAATATAATAAAGTAATAATAGTTTTATGTCAAAAAATGTCATCTGCTTTAAATACAATTATATATATATATATATATATATATATATATATATATATGTTTGTATGTTATTATAATATATATATATATATATATATATATATATATATATTATAATAACAGTGTAAACATAAAACACTACTGATATTTTACATAAAATTTGAATTGCACCTTATAAATGAATATTTCAAATAACTCCTAACTTTAAAAAAATTTGTACTAGTTAAGACCAACTTTCTGCCATTTTGGTTTCTTAGCTGATCCCAAAACCACCATTGGCATAATATAAGTGATAAAGAATCTCAAATAACAGCCTAAGACATCGAATGTTCCAGTTATTTTGTTTAATACAGTTAAAAACATCACAAATTCCATTAGAAATTAAAAAAATTAAGATATAAAATTCATCCAACTACGTGCAAACAAAATAAATGAGATCCAGCTGAAAATCAAAATATAAAGCTTATTAACAGTTAGGAGAATAAATTAGCAAAAATATAAAACCTGTCAGCATAATCACTGACCAAAAAAGCAAATTACTATGAAAATAAAATATGAAAAACAAAACAAAATTTAGCAACAAATATTACTAAATGACCATAAAAATGTTGTTGTAATTATGTGACCAAAACAAAAAAAATACCTGTAGAAATCAGAATATGAAACATATTAATAATTAAAAAATTACCTAAAGAAATTACCAAACATTGCAGAAAGAATTAATCAATGGGAAAAAAGAAATGAAATAGCACAATCACTTGACCAAAATGTCAAATTACTATAACAATCAAATATGAAAATACCAAAAATTAGCAATTATTAGTAGCAAATGACTATAAAAATGTTAGCCAATTATGTGACCAAACACAAACAAAATCAAATACCTTTAGAAATCAAAATATCAAGCATATAACAAATTAGTAAACTGGTCAAAAAAATTAACAAATATCAAAACTTCAAAAACAATATTTAGCAAATATGGCAATGGAAAAAATGTGCCAGCTTAATCACATGACCAAAAGATAAAATTACTATGACAATAAAATATGAAACAAAATTATCTAATAATTATAGAAATCAAAATATCAATGAGAGTAGCATTTAGGAAATGTTCAAAACTTTTTCAAAAATAAAACTTCATAAACAATTTTCAGAAAATATTAATAAATAGCTATATTTACCAGTAAAAAATAATCACATCAGTGTAAAAAATTAATACACTAACCTACAAAAGAATAAAACATACTTATGGTTATAAATTCATCAAAATAACTTTCTCAAACAATATTCATCAATAAATAAATATGTTATTTATTTATTAATTTATTTATTTATTAATTCTCACATATTAAAATAAAAACATTATGAATATTTTGTTAAATATAAAAAAAAAAAATTACATTCTCTGTGTAGGGGATAAAAAATTTCAAAAACAATAGCCTATCAAATTTTTGAAATACAAAGGAACGCCAATTATTATTATCAAAAAGTAAATCACAAATAAAAAATAAAATTAAATAAACATTTTTCAAAAATATATTTTATTACCTGAAAGCAGAAAAAAAAATTATCATGGCCAAACACATAGAGAATAACAAAGTGGAGATAAAATTTGAAAGGGATGTACCAGCCATTCTTAGAAGTTCACTTTTGACATCAGTGACATAATCAAATTATATTTTAAGATGATAATAAATAAAATTTAGTAGGGCAAACATAACATCTATTGTTTATTAACCTGCTTGGTCATTCACATAAATACTAATAGATTAACTAGTGAAATAAGAAACATATGGTAGAAGAAGAGAATCTAATCAAAAATATTTTGTCAAATATTATTTATATAGGGTGTACATCAACAAATAAATATATTAGCTGCAATTCTCATATATTAGAATATTATGAATATTTTGTTAAATGTAAACAAAAATTAAGAACTTTTGTAGAGGGGATAATTTTTTTTAAAAACAATAGTATAGGAAATATTTATCCAAAAAACAAAACAAATTACTATAATCATTATATACATTCAAATATCAGCCTTTTAAGCTAATTGTGCATACACTTTGTGAGTGTTAATAATAAATGAATACTTTCTCACCCATACAAGATATAGTATTTATGCAGGAATAAATGGAATCCTCTTATTCCTACAAACCAAATGCTTATATATGAGCAAATCTGAATTACTGGCAAGTAAAGGGTGAGGATGGAACCATCACTTTAAATTACTATATATGATGACTGAATGAATGGCGTGGGTAAAATTGTCTAGAATTTACTATATCTTGTATGGGTGAGAAAGTATTCATTTATTATTAACACTCGCAAAGCGTATGCACAATTAACTTAAAAGGCTGATATTTGAATGTATACAATTGTAAACATATGCTATATAAAATAAATGCTTATTTTACATATGATTAAGTTTCAGTTGGAATGATATTTAGTAAATTCTAGACAATTTCACCCATGTCATTCATTCAGACATCGTATATAGTAATTTAAAGTGACGGTTCCATTCTCATGCTTTACTTGCCAGTACTTCAGATTTGCTCATATATAAGCATTTGAGTAGTAGGAATAAGAGTATTCCTTTTATTCCTGCATAAATACTATATCTTGTATGGGTGAGAAATTATTCATTTATTATTAACACTCGCAAAGCATATGCACAATTAGCTTAAAAGGCTGATATTTGAATGTATACAATTGTAAACATACGCTATATAAAATAAATGCTTATTTTACATATAATCATTATCAAAATGTAGATCACAAATAAAAAATAAAATGATAAAAATATATTTTAATATCTGAAAGCATGCAAATTCATTTTTATTGTAAATGTGAAAAAAATTAAATAAAATGGAAATAAAAAAATAAACATACATTCTCAGGAGTTTAGATTTGATTTCAAGGACTTGGTCAAACTTAATTTGGAAGAAGTAATAAAGAAATTATGTGGGCAGAAAAAAATAACACTATTTTTTTATTTTACTGCATGCATTCATACAACTATTACCCGTTTATCAATCTAATAATTATCTACCAATCTATCTTTTACTTCTAGCTATCAATACTTTTAATATTTATGTATCTATTTATCTCTTTATTAAGATACTAACCTATTTTTCTTTTACCAGTCTCTCTATCTGTTTATTTATTTAAGTCTCTACTTGCTCATTTACTAATTTACCTCTTTATCTATATGTTTACTTATATATCTATCTTATTTATTTATATGATATTTATCTTATCAAATTATTTATCCATCCAACCATACATTTAACTATTTAACCAAGAATTTATCAATTTGTCTGCCTATTCACTATTTAACTATTTATCCATCTACCTATGTATATATGGTTTGCTACTTACCAATTTATGTATGTATTTATCTATTTATTAAACTATCTGTCTGTGTTTCTACCTACCTATATATTTATTTCATTATTTGCTCATCCATTTATTTATGCATCCACTTATACCCATATTTACCTAGAAAACTGCTTATCCATTACATATTTATCTGTTTTACTATCTGTCTAAGACATGCCTATCTAACTATATGTTTCTATGTATTTATTTATCTATCTGGTTTTGTATCTATCTATCTATTGAAGCAGTATGATCATGCCCTCATATTTGTTTCAACTATTTTTCCCCACAGACACTTCTGTGCTAGGTTTAAACACCCTCTAGTACATGTATATATGCACCACACAGTTATGCATGTATCAACGTAGCTATATAGATATCATCACATGTACATACATAGATCAATGACTGTAATATCACTGTTTGCATATAAATGTATTGCAACATTTATATTTCTTTAATAAATAACATTTTGTATAAAATCTGTTTTGTTTAAAAAATGTATAGTTTAAATATTTAATAGATAATATTTTAAGTTTTATTTACATAAAATTTTTAATGGCATGTGAAATTGACAGAGTTGTGTTATGACAGTCTAGAGAAATTCTCAAGTTGGATTGAATAAAATTCAGAAACCAAATGTTCAATTGACAGGGTTAAACAAATGGTTTCTAAAAATAATCATTTTTTTCTCAAATTCAAACCAGTAAAAGTCTGGGCAATTAAAAAGATCAGAATTAAAGAAACAGACTATGAGCTATACAATTTAGAGGGGGGTTGAATTCTGAGTTAAACATAGCAAGCTGGTTCTAATCAGAAAATATAAATAAGACAGATTTCTTTAGTTAGGTAGTTTTTTTAGCCTTGTCTTTTCTGTATTGTCTGTGAAGAAGCCACACCCTTTATGTCCGAGTAGTTCCAGAGATTCACTGCACCCATATGGGCCAACTTTACAACAGCCTACATGAGAGGGAGAGATAAAAAAATTGCAATCCTATGTGAAAAGAAATGTCACTGCACTTATGCCACTTTGTCTAAATATATATATATATATATATATATATATATATATATATATATATATATATATATATATATATATATATATATATATATATATATATATATATATATATATATATATATATATATATAGAATGTAAAAATCATTTCTGGTCAACTGCTTTCTTAAAATCTGTAACTTATTTTAAAGTAACTAAAAAATCATTTTATAATTTAATCTTGTAAACCTGCTTGAATTCTTTTATAGATTAAAATACTTTACTTTCTGTAATATTTAAATGTCTGAAATCAATTGTCTTAAATTTCTAAACAAAATACTGTGGTCTTGCCTAACATTAATGTCTTTAGTATTTTGTTCGAATTCATTCTGTTTATGTTCAATATATATGTATGAAAATATGCCCATCTTTCCAAACAGTGAAACTAATTAATTAATTTATAAAGGAGATAATTATAATCTCAACTTTAGACATTTTAAAAACTCTGCTTAGTGTATTGAATCACTGTTTAAAAATTATAATATTGATAATAAATGATCACTAACCATTTGTTGTTATCCTGATTATATATATATATTGTAACAGGACATCGGTTTTCACCAGAAAGAGAGTGCGTATTTCACTACAATCAGACTTTGGGTCTTCAAGTAGAATGCTGGAAATGAAACGATGAAATGCTAAATCCATGATTACATCCATCTTTACTATGCTAGCTCAATAATTATTAGATATATTTAGACATAATTTAGACTAGTTCATCCATCTCTTATTCCTCTTTCAGTCACCATTATGCCACAATATTCAAACTCATGGAGAATTTGCAATTGTTTCTTTTCAGGGATGACTTTAAACAAGTCATTATCTATTATGCCTTTATATAAGCATTGACTAATAAATGATATTCATATGATGTTTAATATATATATATATATATATATATATATATATATATATATATATATATATATATATATATATATATATATATAATGAAGATTAATGTATCATTATAAATAAATAATATAATATAATATAATAATGATTAGGCAGAGAGATCAAATTAATAACTTAATATTTAATAAACAATAAAAATATAATGTAAAAAATAAATAAAATATTAATGAAAAATAATGATGAAATTGATCATTTCAAGAGATTAATAAATAATATTCCCATCCAAAACCCTATGATAAAATTTCATACCATAATAAACTTTTGTAAAGTAAAGAATATAATTCAAATTAACAGATATATAAAACAATATATAAATTCAAAAATTAATAATTTAAAAATTTATTAATTTATTTACAGTCTTTGTTCATATGTTTCATAATTATTATTATGTAAGTATTATTTACAATTGTATAACTTATTTTATACGCATTTATAATAAAATAAATATGTTATATGTTTATTATATTATATAGTAACTATAATAATCCTGTTTTTAATATCTGTTAAATAATAACCTTTTTTTATACTTCATCTAATTTTGATGAGTTTTGTCAAACTTTCAATTTACATTTATAAAATTAAATTTAGATAATTCTACTAGAAATGAAACAATGACAAATTTGAAATAAAAAATAATAATAAAATTAAACATATTAAAGTAATATAAATAATAATATAACATATATAAATAAATAAAGAAAAACTTATTTTCCTGAGTGAAGAATAGATCTTTAAGTCCGTAGTTCATAATCCTAATGGAGTTCTCCTGTGAAGTATATTAATCCATTGGTACAACAATTATTTATTTATCTTAGATTGATAAATGATTAATATTATCCAATGAATTACTTGATATAAGATAAAATATATATCCTACGAAGATTGATGTTTTTAATCTCCATTTTTACTAGATGTTCTACACAATAAATATCTTAAATTAGCGTGAAAGTATGTTTTGAAACCTTTATGATATAAAATTATTCTACTCACAGTACATTGTAAGATTCTTTATATATATATATATATATATATATATATATATATATATATATATATATATATATATATATATATATATGTGGTGTGTGTGTGTGTGTGTGTGTGTGTGTGTAGAAAAACTAAGTATTAAAACAGTGTAGTTTACAATAACTCCAATAGATGTTCTTTTTATATTGGTATTCTCTTTAAATTTAAAAGAAAATTAAAATATTTTTCTTGTAATCTTTTTTAATCCAAAGTTTTTAATTTGGAACAGTTAAAATTCAATTCCAATGTAGAATAGTAATGTTTTTTTAAAAGAAAAAGTTATTTAAAAGAAATCATTTACTTGTCTTCTCTTCTTTATTAACCAGAAACGGAAAGAATTATCAACTCATGTGTTTTTGTTTCAATTCTCATGCTTGATTTAAATATTCATTGTTAAAAATAAATATTAAGATATTATAAATATATATATAAAATTGTTTATTTTTCAATTTCAAATCTGGTGATTACTTAAAAGCTTGACATTATATATATATATATATATGTGTGTGTGTGTGTGTGTGTTTGTGTGCATATTAAAATAGTCAAATATATTTTGATTAATAAATAATTTAATTAGAGATAAAAGTATTTTAATGTATTCCTATGGTAAGTTAACTGAAAGTTACTATTACAATATATATTATAAATTGTAATATATTTGCAAGGTTTGCTTAGTCAGTTTTATATATTATTAGTTTTGATATCTATTAGTAAGAAGGGAATGCACTGGATAAAGATGATAAAGTATATTTGCTAATGTTTATATTAAATCCAATCAAATATATCTTCCCTCCTTAATTATCAATATGTATATGCAGATTCAGGATTTTAGCTGGATTATTATATACTTGAAGTCCCATTTTATTAGTATAATTATAATGCTAGTTTAAGAACTGGGTCGGGTAAGTTTGACAGATAGAAGCTATCTGTTTTAGGTGTACTTAATTAATTATATCAATACTTATTGCTCTATATTATGTGCATTGTGAGTGTGGCTTTATATAGTACACTTATATGTGTTTACGTTTTGCTGCACCTTTTAAATGGATACACAGTGGCAGGCTTCCCATTATTTAGTTTGGGTTATGGCTATCTTTACTAGAACTGAAGCAGGCAGACCCAGAGAGGTTTCAAAGATAATCTGAGTTCTGGAACTTATATGCTCATATATAT
>JAQFVV010014009.1:0-57248 GCA_028023455.1 Epiperipatus broadwayi
GAATACAGTATTATATTGTAATCACTTTTTTTTTTATTTTAATTTAAGATCAGATCATTTAATAGAAGAGCAAGACAAATTCAGACTGGACAGAAGAATATGGACACATCTTGGAAATAGCAGTAAGAGATAGAAAGTAAAATACATGAATAAGAAATCAAACATGTATCATTGACATTATTGAAAGATGTAAAAGAGACTGAAATGGAGTTAGACTGGACATATTGCTAAAATGATAATAAATGGACAGTTGATGGTTTAAATTGAATCCCTAGACATTATAAAATACCTAGAATGAGATCATATGTTAGATCAATGAATGAAATATAGAAGTCTTTTAGTGTGATCTGGAGAACAGAGGCTATATATTGGAAAGCTATATATTGAAGAAATTGAATTATATTTGGAAAGATCTTGAGCTACAATGGATTTATAATGGTTGAAATGATAATAATGATTAATATTTATTTCATCCATTAAGCTAACATTTATCCAATATTAGCTAACCCAATTGCTATTTTTTAGATGACTATTTGGAATATCTATGATTTAACTACCTGAAAAAATACTAAGTTTAATTATGGTCTGACAAAATTTTCAAGGTTCATCCTATCAGAATTCAAAGCCTAGGTTAGGTACATGATATTTTATAAGTTGACCACTATATTGTTAGTTCCTTATCAATAGTTAGTCCTAAATAATAATTAATATATCAATCAGATTTATTAAATAAAATGCATAAACAAGTATATCACCATAACATAAACTATAGAATGCAATCTGGTGCTGTATGATTAGTTAGTTGATATATTTGGATACTAAATGAAACAATTTTGTAAATTTGTGTGGGTGTGTGTATGTATATATTGTGATGATAATGGAAGAAAGTATATAAAAATTATATCAAGTGAGAAATTAAACAGGTAATGGAATGTGTGTCAAAATTCAATTATCTCACCCAGTGCTGCACTAAACTACATCCCTTTGCAACTTACTCATGGGTAGAATAAAGAACTGAAGAATTGACCATATTATTTCTGATCCTCAAAGTTATTGTCAATTTCTGAGAAATAAATCATGTGATTTATTTTATAATGTTTGAATATCACATATGCAGTAATTTATTATATTATTTAAGAAACTACACCCAACTTACATATTCATTGCTATTTCAAAAGTTTTGCCTATGTCTGTATAAAAGCATATATTTCCCAAATATTGAAAGTTTTAATATTCATCATAAATGTATTATTAGATATGTTAATTCTGAATTATTAAGTCCACTCTCATTAATGTTGATTAATATTTTGAAAATGATTTATTTAAATTAAATAAAAAAAATGAATTCATAAAAATTATTCAAGTTGTCTTGCATTAGTGGTCGAGAGGTCAGCGCGACTGCCTTGCACTTGCAGGCAGTTGCCCGGGTTGCGGGTTCCGTCCCGGTCGATGCTACGACACTTAAAAAAAAAATTATTCAAGTTATTATAAAAATTCGCATCCAGTTTAAAATTTAAAAATCCCATTAAATAATCCATATAATTTACATATCTATTCACTAAATCTATAATTTCCTTACTTCAAAAATATGAAATAATTAAAAGTTACTAGAATGTTGTCATTCTTCAAATAGCTTACTAATAAATGTTTAAAATAATCTTTAAATATTCAATTATTTTTGAATAACTAGTGTTTATAATAAAATTGTTTTAACTAAATGTAGGTTGAAAGTACATTCATTTGTATAAGATAAAGTATTTTTATACAAGTAATTACCTGAAGTCTTCTTAAAGCTAGCCAATGTTTACTAAATAATATTTTTATTTCTTGAAACATAAAATAATCTTTATTATAAGTGCATTATCAACATCTCTTTTTCAATTTTATCTGCCCTATTTATCATCTCTTCTTTATTTAATCTTGATTATCTATATGGTGATTCTCTGGAATTTTATTCTAAATACTCATTAAATCTATTTGTAAAACATCCTTCTTAAAACATGTATAATGGAATACAATATTTTCTTAAAAAATGATGTCCTCATATCATTACACATATAAAATATTTCCACTAAGAACTTTATACATCTGAAGATGAAGTTACAAAATACTTCATTTTGATACATTTAAAAAAGGCATTACTTAATCCTAAATAATAATTATTATTATACTTTGAACTGAATGCTACATAAAATTTAAACAATCTTTTATTAAAAAATTATCAAAACATTAGATGATTATCATTTCCTATACCTACACAAGTTGTTATAAGCAGCTCCTAACTTTATTGAACTCCTAGCTGTATACTTAACTAAATAGGTAAAATATGGTGGTTGTAGGGTTGCATTAGATTCTTAGATCTAGGTTCAGTGGTCTCAGGTCAAAGCCTTTCACTGATGAAAGCCACAAACTAAAAATTAGTTTGGTGGTATTGGTTGAGTATACACTAGAAAGAGATTTTATGCACAAACCTTTCTGCATTCATTGATTACTAAGGCTTGCATTGGGTGGCACTATGATATGCATTAAAATTATTTGACTTACATACATACTATTTGTATAAAATTATATTCACATATATAATAATCATGAGGGCTAAATATTGATTGTTCATCAGCCTATTAAAGATCTGCTTATATATCCATGGTGACTGTTCTTAAAAGCTTTTCTTGTTCTTTAAGTTATACCAAAAAACCATATTAAAGAAAAGCTTATAACAAGCAATGGTAATTTATTAGGCAATAATTTATATATATATATATATATATATATATATATATATATATATATATATATATATATATATATATATATATATATATATATATATATATATATATATATATATATATATATATATATATATATAATAGTTCTCACACAGCAAAGCCAATTCAAATTAAACCATTAAGCATCACATGAACACCAATCCTGCCTAATAGGATAGTGGTGGCTATGGTTGTAAAAGAGCCAAAGACACCAAAATGTATGGGTGCTGAACTGAGTTCAGACCCATATGACTATTTAAGCTATTGAGCTTAGATTGAAAATATTTTTTGTGTTTTCAATTTCATTCTCATAGTTTAGTAGTTAAGTAGAGATAAAAGGTGGTTGCTAGAGGGTTGCATTAGATCCTAAGATCTAGATGCAGTGCTCTCAGAACCAAAGCTCCTCACTGACGAAGGCCACAAGCCAGAAACTAGTCTGGGGATATTGGATGAGTAGGCATTAGATAGGGATTTTATGCACAAGCCTTCTGGCATCCATTGATTACTCTGTTTAGCACAGGTGGCAATACTGTATGGAGAGTTTTGCTCTGTTTATCACCAATTCAAATTCTAATAATAAAGTATTTGGTATGCAAGAAGCATCAGGATTGGAACACTAAAATTATCAATTGAAGTAAATAAAGATAATACAATTGAATTTTCATATCCCATTATCCTTTAATACTAACAGTTCTAAAAAAACTTTTTATCTCTCGAAATTACTGCTTTCAAATATTTCTGTTTTTACATCAGTCTTTTAAACATATTAGTTTTATCTAAATTAGGTTGGTTTTGAACTCTGTCTTTGTCCCATAGCATTACCCATAATACTCTTGGTATTGCTTAACTCTTTACATTTATATATTTTTATGGTGACTTGAATATCATTTTGAAATAACTTTAGTTTTAGGAATAATTTTATAAATAGGCTAGTTCTAGAGTATGAAGATTCCTCAGCTTGTTTGTATTTGAAAACCTTTTCTTAAAATTTATATCTACTGAAATCAGTTGCTATTTTATGAATATGGATTTACACTCAGATTTTTCAACATTCATAATCATTATTTATTTTCTGGACATTTTCTTTATAGCAATTTTATATAAGAAACACATACACACAATAAATTTTCTTGTATTTTTATCTTCTAATAACATATGAACATTGTTGTTAACAGAAACACATCTAGATTAGAAGCTTAACTGTCACTGTTTATTTAATACAGCATAGTTGGTAATTGAGATAAAAACTCAGATATCTTTAATGGTGAAACAGTCCAATAAAAGAACTATCAAACAAAGCATATTGATATTTTATACACAATTATACTGAATTGTAATAAGAATTTGCATATATCATCCTATAAAAATAATACAAATTATAACATTTTTACTAATAATATTAAGCCACTAGCATCCAGATTCTAGAGATATGCTTAATTATCAAAAACGTTGCCACTGCATAAACTTATCTGTAAGTGAAACATTAAATTATTTATGTACAACATAAATTAATTCTATTGATGTATCAATACCGGACATAAAACAAAGCCCCTTCCCCCAAATTGTAGTTTTGCTAAAATTGAAATGAGAACAATTTTCAACATCAGTATTTGATTAGGCTAATGTTCTGGCATTATTAGGCTTCATCATAAAAAACTGAACTTTCATTATTTGAGTTATTATGAAAACTACTTTACCATTGGCAATATCCTTTGTATTCTTTTTGAAAAACTTATGATAATAAATATATTGTTCTGTCTGAATGAACATTTGCACATCTTTTTATAATATTATATTTGACTAATATGGAATTTCAGTGCTTAGGAGATTTAATTATAGAAATAAAACATATACACATATATATTAACATTTTAAAATAATGTGATTTTTTTCCTGTGTAATAATCTAGATAAAGTTTTATTATACTGTCATCAGATAAAAATCATCAAAACTAACAAAGCAAACAAAATAACACCATCTACAATAATAACAGTATTTATATTATCCATATTATTCTAACTGATATAAGAACTGTAAATTAGGCATAAAAAGTGAGTTGCTTTGTCTTAACATGAGTTAGACATTAGCATGATTTTAGCTTGTTGTCTTATTACATAAATTTTCCTCTAGATTATTACATTTTTGTTTATATCTCTAAGACTTCAAAAATCTTTTAACATATATAATTATTTGTGGAAGAGGTGTAGTTAATTGGAAAAATTCAAAGAATTAATATTTCAAATTTATTTACAAAATTATTGTTTTAAAACTCTTATGTCAGCTAGAATATTAAATGAATCATTGTTACCTGGTTACATCATAGTTGAAACTTAATTGAGATTATTCCATGAAAAATAATCTATTTTATTCAACATTTACATATATAAGTTTCTGAAGTTTCTTAAATTAATATGTATAAAATCAGATAAAGTTAAAAAATATGTCACAGACCAAAATATGTGTGTATTATCTTCATTGATTGCAAAATAAATGATGGATTAATTGATGATAGTTAGCAAAGATAAATCTAGTGTATTGATCATCTATAAAATAATTTGCCACTTTCTGACTCACTCCTATAAATTCAATTTATTTTGTTTGTTAGATAACTCAGAAATCATCTGGGTAATGTTATCTTTTATCATCTAAAAGAACCAATGACATTTTATTTTGACCCTGTAATCTCTTTATTTTTTATAATCATAACTTCAAATACTGGGTTGGTGCAAGACTTTATATTCAAACAATTATTAAACATTCATTAATATACAACTGGGTCTCATTTTATGTGAATTTTTTAAATGCAATTCATGTTTCTTCTTAATATCCTTTTATGCAAGGGGGGGGGGTTCCTTTATGCGATAAAGAAATGTCATATTTCATTATATTTATTAGATATCAAAAAATTTAAATTATTAATAACTTATTTTGATTTGAAATACTTTTTTTTCAAAAATATCATGTTATATTAGCAGCTAACATGAATATGGACTAAAGCTATAAATAGCTTCTATGTAAATAACCTATGTATACTTATGATTAAATAATAATAACAGATTTATACTTACGAGTATAAAAATATCACAATAAATATTCAAAAATTTTAAACATTTTTTTAGATATAACAGAAATAAATATTCTTTTAGATTTTTAAAAATAATCAGAAATACTGAAGATTTTGTAAACTGAAAATAATCTATCTAATGATAATGTGTAATCTTTTCATTTTGATTACAATCTCATTTTTTAAATATAGAAACAAAATGTGAACATTTAAAATTTATTTCAGTAGTATGTCAAGCATTGGTGGCTGAGTGGTTAGCACAGCCACCTTACAAGCAGTTGTCCTGGGGTTCACTTCCTGGCCAACACTTTGACACATTAAAAAATTTATCTATAAAATGAAGACAAATTTATTATTTTCTGATAAGTAATAATCATTTAATCATAGATTTTATGTTGATGTGTGTGATAAAGAAAAACATCAGAAAATGCTGAAATCTGAAAGAGTTTGCTGCAGTGAACAACCTCTTAAATTCCAATGATATTTAAATAATTGAATGTTTAGATATTGTGAGCTTCATAAACAATTAGCAAAATTATCATCTCAAAGTTTAATCACTGATTACATTGTTGACAGAAAACCATTAACACAGCACAAGATTGAAGGTGGCACTAGTTGTACTCCTCTTCTGATGAATCTGATTTCTTACCAGTTCACAAATAAACCGCATATTGTCAAATAATGATAATGATTATAATATGTATAAAAATGTAAAATTAAATACTGCAGTTAATACAAAAAGTAAAAAAACTTTGCATTGTATCATTTTTTTTTCAAATATTTGAAATTTTTTATTAGTCATACTTTATTTCCTTATTTTTTTAATGCAAATTTTAAAGTAATTTTTCCTTGTTGCTTTGCTTTTATGTGATTTCTGAAAATTACAGAATGTATCCCCCATTTTTCAAGGTAAGTCAAGTCTATTTTTGTGTGATTTTTTTAATGTGGGTTTTCTGTGGAATCTATCTACCACATAAATGAGACCCAGGTGTATATGTAATATTTAATTATATCTCTATTTTTTATACTAAATTAAATGTAATTATAATGAATTTGAACTCAGACTTTCAAACTCCCCATAGATATCTAATCTATCTTATACAACTGATACACATGACTACATATATGTGAAAAAGATAAATGATCTCCAGTATATATATATATATATATATATATATATATATATATATATATATATATATATATATATATATATATATATATATATATATATATATATATATATATTATACTGAACCAGAACTCACCATTTGGACCAGATCACCATCTTCTGTACATTGAAACTGGTCCATTAAAATTTGAAGATTTTTTTAAATATAAAATGAGCACTGATTATATATATATATGTAAGGGAGATGGTGATCTGGACCATCTGATGAGTTCTGGTTCATCATGAAATATATACATTAAAATCATTTATCTTTTTCACATGTATGTGGTTATGTGTATCTGTTGTATAAGATAGATGGGGTAGCTGTGGAGAGTTTGAAAGTCTAATTTCAAGTCTCACATATATATATTGAAGCAGATCTAATGCTCAGATCTTGCTTCACAGCCCACATCCAATCTCCTACCATCTAACTATATTCAAACCCATCTTTACGCATGTATACATATCTAATACATATAATTTTTTTGCTTAGTATTATAACAAATCATGTAAACACTTATGTATTTTAATCTAAAAATATTTTTATTTAATAATATTCTCATGTGTATATGGGTTTAAGTAACAAATCTATATATATTTCAGTGTAGGAGATTGCGAATAAATTAGTAAAGTTATGTTATATATAAAATATAATCAAAATCATATATGAAACTTATTATTTTTTCATATGTAATTTAGTAGCCAGAAATAATGCAATCTTGTTAAAAAGTCTCTCGAAAACAATTACCCGGAAAACCCCATTAGATAAAAGTAAAATATTATGATTTTGTAATAATAAAATAAACCCATTAATGGAAATTTTGTCCATGCTAGCTTGTTTTAAAATCATAAGATTTATTTTAAAACAATCGTTCGAGAAACTGATAACAGAATTGCATTGTTTCAAAAGTTTTACCAGATAAGAAAATATCTGGTCAAATGATTCCAGATGTACAGTAAGTGCTTCAACCGCCTCAGGTCCAGCAGTAGTTGCTAGGTTACATCATCAAAATAAAAGTATAAATACTGCTGGATTTGAACCCAAAAGGGAAAGGAGACCACAAAATTAAGATGTTGCTATACATAATCCACATCACATTTAATTCTCATTCAATGTGCTGTGAGTAGGAGAAATTTCACCTTTCCCTCTGTTCTGATATGCTTTTCCCATAAGCGAAGCTCTGCATCTCATACTGATGAACTTTAAATATTTTTCCATTAAAAGTAAAATGCTACCTATCATATATTACTGCTACCCTAGATCCAGTGAACCAATGCTGATGGATTGACTCGTATCAAAATTGCTCTTCCAGATAGCAAGGTAAAAAGAACTTTAGCTGCTTGTAATTCTCAAATCCGGCCTTCTTTGTAATATTTATTCTGTTTTCCATATATATATATATATATATTAAATGTCTTCAAAGTATGTAACTCTTATAACTCTATATAACTTATCAATATTAAGCCTCTTATAAAATGTTTTCTTTTCTTTTTTTTCCATGTGGCAGATAATTTTCATTATATTTATGTATTTATGTTTTAAAAAGAAAATGCCAATAGTATTTCCAAAATCGCCAGCATATAATTTATTTTCGTTTTTCCCACCCATCATTTATTGGGTAATTAACTTATAACTTAATCAAAACAAGTCTTATTTGACTTGCCCAGGTGCTAGCGATTTTAGATAAACAAATTAATTATTTTCTATGTTTGCTATATAAAAACAGATTAACATCTGTTTTATGAATATTTTTCCTTTCTAAATAATGTGCTATTTCTTATTTTCAATTTATGTTATATATGTAAAACCCATCATAGCTATTACCACCACCCATTTATTTTCGTATTAATTTATATATTTTCATAAGGGCATTTATTAACTGAGATTTAGATTTGTTAAATGTGTGGGAAGTTATGAATAATATTAAGTAACGTAGGGGGGAATCTTCAGATCATGAAATTGTATATTTAATTACAATTATTATCCATGTTTGTTTAACGAAGAAACCATACCCTTATGCTGGGTATTTCATAATTTATGGGCAGTAATTAAGTTTAGATAATCTTTAAAGTTATAGTTATATTGTATTATTAAGCGTTGCATGCATACAGGCCACTTCGTTTATATATATTCGTGCTTCTCTCTAACATGGAGGTATTCACTAAGTCGAGCCCCATCGTCATTCTCAATGTCCTTGAACCAGGCTGTAAAACCACCCTGGGGACATACTTGGTCATATGGGCATGTTTTATACGGGAATCGCTCGGGAAAATCCAGCCTGATAAATACATCGCCGACCGCTCTTCGTCTCAACACCGATTCTGCCTACCTTTGCAGAGGAAATTGGAAAATTTCATTACTCAAATTCATGAAGCACACTCCAGGATCCATAATTGGACCACCCCAATCTGCTGCCATGTACACACCACCTTTAAGTATATTTTTAGTTACCCAGGAATAGCCATAAGTCATATTGAGATGATTTCTCTAAACAGATATATATTTCCATTATTTACTATGCGTGTCAGTGCGATAAATTTATTCTCATTTATATAATTATTCATTATCCGTCCCACACATTAATTATTTGCAACTCAAATTAATAATGATATTGAATAAAACAAAATATAATAATTGCTTGTAAAATTTTTTTTTTTTTAAGTTGAGTAACTGCTCTTTTTGTTTCTCTGGGGGTGGAATAGTATTTTACTAATCCATTTCCAATAGCTCTAATTCCTTAATTCATAAACATATATTATTGGCATAGCCGCAAATATCCATTTATTGTAAAAGTCTAAATTATATATATATATATATAATACTAGTGAGGCTAATGTCAGATAAATAACCCGACATATTTATTTATTGTTAACCTAATAAATCTTAAAATATATACATCAATCCTCGAATCAGTGCTTTCTTTTATTTAATTTTAATATCCATTTATTATTTATGCTCCATATGACTAGATGATCTCTGCTAAATATACAATTAATATGCTAGATCATGAGCCTTCATTGCTTGTAAAATATAGTTAGTTGTTAAGTTAGTCTATCATTAAAATTTAGCCTAGAGTCTTTTTGTGTCTCCAATGAGCGATGCCGGCGGTGAGAAGTAAATTAAATTGATATCATCGGGATTGTTGCTCATAAGGTTATAGATCTGGGAAATAGGAAAATAGGGCAGAGTTCATGAGTGTTCCTGACTTATGTATCTTGCACATGATTGGATTCGAGATACTTTTGCCTAGATGCTAGATCTTGTTACGTGAACATACAAATCTGACCAGTACAATATATATATATATATATTTATAATAAAGATGTAATTTGAAACAGAATATAAAAAAATATTTCTTTATTAATAAAAATCAATCTATTTGATCAATATAAAAACAATAAAAGGGCTTATTCATTAATATTTCACATTTTTTGCTGTAAGTATTGAAGATAATATTATTTATACACAAAAAAGACTAATGACAAAGTTATTTATTTATTTTTATTACAGTATTGCCATGTGCTGAAGTGGGAATGAGCATTATTTACTGTACCACCATTTAGAAATGATTGTGTTTAATGTTACATATACATATGTAATTGAAATGGAAGTAACTGTATCTACCACTGTATTATATAAATATCAATAACTATGAAAAGATAGGATGCCAATCTATTTTTAGCACTGTTGTTTTATAATCTTAGTTTTTTGAAGCAATTTAAAACTATAAGGTAAATTTTGTCTATTGTTTTAATTTGTAAGCAGATGAAATAATATGAAATCATTATTGAAAGATTCAGACAATCAAGATTGAGTCTTAGTTTTAAGAACCTTGATAATTTATTATATATATATATATATATATATAAGAGTATGTGTTTTGTATAACTATTATTTTATTTTTAAACCCGTTTTGTTTAATATATATGTCTTATTTTCTCAAAGTTATTATTATCCCTTTAATAGCTTATGTAACTTTATTTTTCAATACATCCTTTTAAACACAGCCTTCTTCACTAAAACAATATTGGAAATGAGGTTTTTCAGACATTTTGGTTTTTATGACAATGACATTTCCTTATTAAACCTCATTTACCAGTTGCATTTATAAAATCTATCTATGAGTATTAATTTTGATAATTTGTACATATTATATATTGACTTATGCATCGTATAAATACTATTCTGTTTGTTTTCCTGGTTTAGGCACATGTACATATGCATATTTTTTTAATTAAAATATATATTTTTGAATAATAATGTTTTTTGATACTTTGAACTTACTTAAAATTTATGTTAATCACAATTTTTGTAGTTCTCTGAAATAATACATTTTCTTAGACAAATTGTAAATTGATTTTCATACACTAGGTGCTATGAATTAAAAGTTTAATATTTAAGTAATTTTTAATTAAGCTTAGCACTTTCAGTAATTTTTTAATATCATATTCATAACACTAAATAAGGGCCAGAAGTAATCCAGAATACAGATCCATATTCTTCAAACACCAAACTACACAGGACCACGCATTTGAGCCCATAATAGCCAGCATAGCATGCATGAAACCAAGCGCAAAATTAAGGAGGCCTTGCACATTGCCAATAACTCCAACTTCATAAACAAAAAGAAATCCTCTTTCTTCATCTTGAAAAAGTTGTCCATTTAATACACTGAACTGATTTAAATAAACTTAAACTATATTTACATATACCATCGCACCGATCGTCAATGCTATGAATAGAATATCAAGAAAATATCGAAAACGCTAAGCTCACTTAAAAATTACGTAAATATTAAGCTTTTCTTATCAGAGCACCCTAGAGCTAGCAAGTCAATTTACAATTTTTATAATGAATAAAACAAAAAACAAATGGCTATTTAAATAAATTGATTAATATAAAACTAATATATGTGTTATTATTAACAAGTGAATATATTTGAAAAAAATTGAATAAAATTTGAATTTTTAAAAAAAAAAACATTTAATATTTAAACTAGATCGTGGAACTTAGAAATTTTGACATATTGAATAAAAAATTTAAATTTTATTTTTCCAAAATTAATGATGGATAGAGCATTTGATATGACAGGTGGTTAAACTTTTTTTTTTGGAAAAACGCAAACAGAATGTATAAGCTATAAAAAAAGAATAAAACATGAGATGGAGACTTTATAATGAAAATATATAAAAAAAATAAATATATAAAAAACATGGATATCATAAAGAAAACACATTACAAAAAGTTACTTTGCAATTTTATTGTTTAACTAAATGAAAAGTTAACTCTTATTAGCATATTTAATTATTCATGAAGTAAATTAAAATTCATTAGATTAATTAGATTTGTTTTCCTTTCGATGAGAATTCTTTTCTTTGACTATTAAATGAAGTTAGAAAACCAGTTGAAATAAAGTTAAAATTTGATTTTATAATTAGATTGTTGAAAAAAAACCACAATACTTTTAAGTTTAAATATCTAAGAAAGATAAAAAATTTTGATAAAACAAATTATAATTTTATATTCAACAAATATTTATTCTGGCAACATAATTCATATCAAAAATAAATTGAGATTCATTAAGAAGATTAATGTCCTCAGTAATTAACATTTTTATAAAAAAAACCAAAAACAAAACAATAGTAATTAGTTTGATAAGACAAAATATAAAATTTAGGCATAAGCATAGAAATGCCAGTGAAATTATTTCAATATAGCTATTAATCAGAAGGCTTAAAATATTTGAACTACATGTTTATTAAAATTATTTAATATTTTCAAAATTGTAGAATATTGACTATAACAAAAGTCACCAACTGTGGCTATAAGTATCTTTTTTATTATATATATATTGTCACAAACCACTGCAGTTGGGAAGAGATCGCTTAGTTGAGAAAAGTGCGTTCGCTTCGAATGCGTTTACCGTCAAGCGCAACCGTTTTTTAAAAAAATAAAGTTTAAAAAAAAGTTATATCCATTTTGTCTATTTAAGACTACAGCAATAACTACTCTATAATCTACAAAGTCAATATATTAATAATCATGATAATAATATTCCAGAATGCTCATACAGATTTTATTAGCATAATCTCTAAATATTCTTATATGTACACCAAACATATTTGATATTTGTGATGAATAAAATATTCTTATAATATAAATGAATAGGTTTATGTGTTAGGCAAAAAAAAAATAATTCTCTCCCTCCCAGATTACAAGTAATTTAAATTAATTATTTATCTCATGATTTTTATTAAATTATAAGTGATTATTTCTAAGAAATTATGATGCTTATAAACTTTTAAAACATTAAGTCCTTGATATGATTAAGATATCAAAGGGATTTTGTTGTACCTTATCATACCTGAATAAATAATATTATTCCTAAAATGAAAGATGGAAAATAGGAATGGTGCAAATAAATGAAGTAAAAAAAATAATTTTAAACAAAGTGTAGGCATGACCAAATAGTTCTAAAATCTGATGATGATAACAATTTTGTTAATGACAAACGATCATCTAATCAATAATAACAATTAATTTGTTAATTCGAAAACAATTATATAAAAAATATTAAAGACAAGCAGTCATTAATAATAGAAGTTCTCTAAACATTTCCGAATAATTATTGCACAGTTCTATTTAATCAATATTTTAATATTGGATTATAATTACCTATGTTTTCAAGAAAAGTGATACAAATAAAGCACTCTATTGGAGAAGGTTGTACTATTCAACTAAAGAATTAACCTCAATTACTGTTGAGTCTAGGAATATCTTATTGCATCCTTTAATGTCTTGATAATAAAAATTCAAAAGACACCAATCTCTATTTTAGGTATTAGCTGGCTTGTTTACTTTTTAGGACCAAGTAAACAATTTACCCAAATGTAGTACGGTTGTTGTTAATATATATATATATATACACACACATTAATAAATCTGATGATCATATATTGAATGGCATGACTTGTTCCTAGGTAAATGGAAGAGCAACCTTTTATGGTTTTTATTTCATTGATTAAAGATATCCAATCTGTGGAAGATTAGATCACTTTCAAGGATCAATAAAACATAAATTAATATTGACAGAGCTATGACATCATATACATTAACTAGGAGATTAGTACAACATATATCTAATATGAGTAATATGACACAGCACATATTTATACTCAAATGCGTTAGCAATCTAAAAAAAATTACCGGTACTATTTAAATTGTAATAAAAATACATTTTAAACATTCAAAAAACTAATGATAAAATTAACTATATAATCCCTGTAAAATGGATAATTCACAATCTTGAATATATGTTTGAGATTTTTTTCAGATGCAGTTTAAAATTCCAATCATATCTGAATATCACTGAAATTGTATTAATAATACATTTGCAAATATACAAGTAATGCTTAATCCATATGATATAATGAATTGCTTCAGAGGTTGAGATTTACAACCAAAATTCAGCAATATGATTTCCCAAAACTTTGACCAAATCATAATTATTATTTGAATTCCAACAGATGAAATTGTAACCATTAATTTATTTATAAATATTCAATTTAATACTTTGTGACCTCTTGATCAATTTACAAAATATGAAAAGTTAATTAATTCAAATCCATAATTCTTATGTTGGGATTTTACTTAAGTTACTATTGAACTTAAAAGAAGATTGTAATTCACAGTTGTAGTTATATCCAATATCTAATGGTGTAGATAAGTTTTTGCAAATATGACTAAGAAATTTCAATAGTTCATACATTCAGGTAATTTGGTGACTGTAGCTATAGTTCAGGTGACTTAATAGATTATGAGATGAAGCAAAATAGTAAGTAACCCACCAACTCAAATTTAAATTAACCAGGCTTTGTTTTGTATTACTAAGCAGTTCTTGTAAATGTATATTTATACAATGTGACAATCCATGAATTCTTATGACAATCTTGTAATACTCAAGGTAATTCTTAGAGAGATATCTAATATCAGTTTCAGCAAGTTATTTTAATTTTTAAAGAAAAGACAAGTGATCACAGAAACGTTCTTACACACCTATAATTCCATAAATAATTTCAAAATTTCAAATAATGACTCAAAATAATAAATTTTGTTCCCTGTTAAAATAGAATTTGATAATAGTAGCTATTGACGTGTTAAATTTTTCATTTAGGTATATGAGAAGAAGCATTTTATTATGCTAGCCAAAATGCCTAGGAGATTTTCTACTCCTCCATATTAAAGAAGGTTAATAAAATGGCTAAATTTAGATTTAAATTTGGTAAGGTCCTTAGTATACTAAAATTTAGCAAGTATTGGAAGCAGGTGTTTTCAAAATTCGATGAATTTAAAAGCACCCAATTTCAAGCCAAAATATTCAAATGAAAATTTAAAATATTATATTTTTAATACTAAATAGCAAATTATATTGATTTTTAACAAATAAAATATGCAATCGTTTATTTTGTAACTAAATGGTTTATTTATTACATTAGGATATTAAATAAAGTAATAATTTATTTTATTAAATTTTAAAGATCTCATAATTTTAAATTGATAAACTTATTAAAATAATCTATTAATTAATTAATTAAATAATAATAAACAAGACATTTATTTTTTTATATAGTGCGATGTTTTTGTTTATAATCTATAATATTAATAAGACAATAAGCTGATACACATGCGCTTTGCAGATGTCACTATATAAATGAATACTCCCACTTTTTCAAACCCAAGATAAAGTCTTTAAAAAAATATAGAATGAATCCACCTATATTTTCGACCCAACCGTATATGTATGGGCAAATCTGAAGTGTTTGAAATGAAGAGCATGAAGTTATTAATTGATCACTTTAAATTACTTTTCTACATCGTAAATGAATGACGCCAATGAAATTTCTAGAATTTACGATATGTCATTCTTATAATTAAACATATGTAAACAAGACATTTATTTTTTTATATAGCGCAATGTTTTTGTTTATAATCTATAATATTAATAAGCCAATCAGCTGATACACATGTGCTTTGTAGATATCGAAAATATAGGTGGATTCATTCTATATTTTCTTAAAGACTTTATCTTGAGTTTGAAAAAGTGGGAGTATTCATTTATATAGTGACATCTGTAAAGCACATGTGTATCAGCTTATTAATATTATAGATTATAAACAAAAACATCACACTATATAAAAAAATAAATGTATTGTTTACATATGTTTAATTATAAGAATGACGTATAGTAAATTCTAGAAATTTCATTGGCTTCATTCATTTACGATGTAGAAAAGTAATTTAAAGTGATCAATTAATAATAATAATAATAATAAATTCAATTCAAATATTTTATTCTTCGAATTGTTTACACTTTAAAGATATAACTTTCATGCACACGCACAAATACCCATTTAAACACGACATCAGCATTTACTGTTCTGGTTAAATGAAGTTGTTGATTGTGTAGCTCTCGTATTAAATTATTGTTGTATTATTATCTTAAACTGCTGTCTTCTTGCAGTTCAGATTGCATATATTTTATCCTGTGTATTTTTTTCTAATATTAGTTTTGGGTGCTTGTCTTATAGCTAAAGATGCCGTTGAATGGTGCCGTTTTCATGCTAAAACTATAAAATATGAACATTCATGGGCCGTTGATTTAATAATTTTTCTGTGCTTTTTTGTAATGCGAAAATAACAACAAAACAAAATCATCTTTTTTAAATATTATTTTTTATTGACACATACAATTTAAATGATAATAATAAATGTAAAATAAAATCAACAAATTACAATTTGATTCATGTTTCTTATATCGTATACTTTTTAAATTGTGTTACGGCTTTTTTTTTTATCAATTTTCTATCGGATATTTTTTTACTTGTGTTACGGCTTTTGTTTTTATCAATTTTTTATCTGATATTTTTTTACTTGTGTTACGACTTTTTTGTTGTTGTTTAACTAAAAAATAATAATCGTAATAAAAGTAAAAGTTGTTATGGTTAGATTTAGGGTTAGTTTTAGGGTTAGTTTTAGGATTAGTTTTAGGGTTAGTTTAGGGTTATGTTTAGGGTTAGTGTTCTGTTTGTTTGTAATGCTAAAATAAAAAAATTCAAAATCGTAACCGTACTCGGACAAAAGAAAGAAACTCAAACTTTTTTAAACAACAACAAACACATACAAATGTCTTCTTTACTTATTAAACATGTTTATAATATTTGCTTTTTATTAAATTTACAAAAAACCTGTATATTTGGACTTTTCTTACGGGATATTTTTTTCGTACCACTCTTTTTTACTTCAAAAATATACAGACGTAGAATCTTCTTTGTCTCGTGGAATGTTACTAACAGTACGTTACTTGACATGGTACCTAATTGCAACTCAATAAAAACATAGATATTTAACATTTTCCCAAATAAAAGTTCAATACAGTACATTGTAAAAAGTCTTATAATTATTGCTTTAAAAAATCTGAACATTTCAATAGTTTAAAATAATAAAAAATCCAATGAAAACAACATTTCAATACAATTCAATTACAAACTCTCTCATCAAGCCATAATTATTTTATAAATTGTACAAATTCGGAAAATTATTTGCTGCTATACGACATACATGCTGTACTGCGATGCAACATAGCAGGCTGCATTCTGTAGCACAACAAAAAAGTTGTATTATAGAAAATGCGGGTTCGAACATGGCGGCCACGGAAACAGCATTTTTATGTGTTTTGGTGCGAAAATCACACCATAGAGCAGCATCTTTAGCTAAAAGATGAGTACCTAGTTTTGTATGTGCTTCTGTTCCAGCATAAAAAAATACTTGCGCTTTTAAAAAGGAACTCAAATGCCTATGTTTTTTGGTACACTATAATTAATAATGTTTTCTATGTGAGGATATCTTGGACGATTTTATTCATTCTATTATAGTATAGTATTGGGAGAGTTAATTGAATTTGCCCATTAACTCAGATACTAAAATATAAGCTTACAATATATAAAATTTATACAGAAGTTACTGAAACCCCCAGCAAGCTATATGTAAACAAATCCAACTCCATCAACAAACAAAAAAGTACATAATGACTCAGCTTGGATCATACATAAGCATATAATTTATTAATGTGTTATAATGCAGAGTAATTTCAAGACAATAGTAAAGCTACTTTGAAAACATTATAAACATTCAAAGGAAAAGATTGGACCTCATATTTAACAACCCTTGAATATTTAATGAATCAACAGTTAAAATATATATATATCGATTAGATGAACATAAATTTATGATTTTACTATGTAGTTTCTATTAAATTGATTATGTTTCATATTCAATTCAGAAAAAATAATATATATATATATATGTGTGTGTGTGTAGTGTGCTATTAAAATAAATACATTTGACAGAATTTGAGTCTCTCTCTCTCTCTCTCTATATATATATAAGATTTAATTATGATTGTGTATTTTATAAAATAATAATTTTGTATTAATTATTTTTTAAAAAAAATACTATATATAAAATAATAAATAGAAACTTGTAGACAAGTATAGTCATTCCAACTTCAAAAATTAAAAAGTACGATGAGGGAGGGGACTATTCTCGAAATGAAGCGTGCAATGATTACACCAATCTGTGAACTAAGGATATCCTTACATATAGAATATGCTCGTCCATTTTTCTATTTACTTTATATTCTACGAGAGGTCATTGTTTTTTAATTTCTTCAGCAGAAATGTTTTTCACTGAAATATTAAAAACAAATGATATTGCACTCCTTTAGAATGCCTTTGAGATAATCTTTATAACATAGAGGGAGTTTACTTTGGCAAACCATGTTCAAGTTCACAATCTGATGATAAACATTTTAATTGAATTTATGATCTTGCTGTTGTATTTTAAAATTTTTATAGATCAGTCTTAAATGAAACTTTTCTAATGCCTTTATAGTATGGTGATAAGGTATTCAAATTTAACTTCCTTACATTAATAAATTTGATAAAGTAACAACTTTATATACAACTAACTTAGTTACAATAATTTCTTGTGTTGACACCCGCAGCATATTGAAGTCTGTGTCCTACCTAAACATCTAAGTTCACCTTTATACTTATAAAACTACAAAGGTATTTAAACTAGTTTATTTCAAATTAATGACCCTCCAAGCTAAAACATACTGAGGATTTTTTTTTTGTGAGTTTTCTAAACATTAATTGAAAAATCAAAGTCTTTATATGTTGCATTCAAAATATTAAGACCATTCTATAAATTAGCTTTTGAAGTGGAAAAAATGGCACAATCATCAGTATATAGTAAATCCAGAATCTTTGAAGTTTTGTTTTTACTTTTAGTGGTTCAAATTAAAAATTCCACTGTCAAACTTGTATTGAATTTTGATCCCTGTCTGAATACACTACTTATAAACAATTCCAAACACTACTATTATAAAAATTGAAAATAATGTTGGAGAAAATACACATCCTTGTTTAACATCAGTTTTTATTTCAAATGTATCAGATTTTCCATCTACAGTAATAATACTCCATTTTATTTCATCATATAGAAGTTGTGTAATATAAATAGATTTTATGAACAATCAACCAATTTCAAACAATGTCATAAACCTATTCTATTAACTGAATCAAATGCCTTAACCAAATCAATAAAAGCAATATATAAATTGTTCCTATCTTGCTAACACTTTTATTGTTTTTGCCTGGCAATAAGATGAACATTGTCTATAGTGCTTCTCGATTCTGTAAACTACATAATGTCTCTAGTAACTATTCATCTATAATTGGAAGTAATCTACTCAACCAAGTTATTGAAAGCATTTTGACAAAGTGGATAATAACAATATTTCATGATAATTATTACAACTTTTTCTATTCTCTTTGTTTTTAAAAACTGGAACAATAAAAGCATCCTTAAGATTGCATAGCACTATTTCAAGTGTTCATATTTTCCTAAAAAATTCCAAAATTTTTTGAAGGTAACATATTGATCGCATTGGCCTTCAAGGTAGTTCCTCTTTTTAAGATAACAAAGAAAATGATTTGACTTCAACTAAAAGGAATTATTACTGCCCAAATCTAATGAGTAGATAAAATGGATATATCATTAAAATTCATCATCCTATTTGTTGTATCATTATTTAGAAGATATCAAAATACTCCTTTCATCTGTTCAAAATATCACTGTTATTATATAAGAGAGTACAATTATTGAATTTAATAGGATTATAGTACTAATCCCCATGTCCATACGTAAATTTCAATGCATCAAAAAATATCTAAAATAATCATAATTAGTAAATGTTTGCATCTTCTTTGTAGTTTTAATGTACAAAATACTTTTAAATCTTCTTGTCAATTATAGAATTTCTGGCTTCAGAACTTTATATTTGTTATGAAGTTTGCTAAGCAAAAGATACCACATTTTATTTCAATCAAGGTTTTTAGTGAACCAAAGAATAGATTTTCTTGTATCTATAGCGTTCTCTTAAAGAGAATTTCATGCTTAAGTAATATAAAAGGTCCAATAATCCAAATCTATTACATATAGTACATTCATCTAAAGAAGAGTTATTAATATGATTGGAATAATATTTATTTTTTAAACTGTCATTTTCATATTGAACTGTACTAATCTGGGATCTATCTAACAGTCTACACTCACAAATATTCCTGTAATGTGATCAGTAGTATTCTGGTTCCTAATTATTATGCTATCTATTAAATACCCTTTTTTGAATGTGGATAGACTCATGTTCCTTTATAGCAGTTTTTCTACCTAAAAGAAGTATTTATGATTGAGAATTTACATGTTGTGTACAAATTCAGTATTAACAATCTATTTGGATTTACAGCAACAATTCAATTATTTTCAATTGTGACTAAAGTGCATTGAAGTCTCCAAGAAGAAAAAAAATTGATATTTTAATCAAACAAGAAATAAACAGTTTATTTCTCTGAATTTTCTAATTTTAACATTGGAACATAATCATTAATAAAATGAATAGTAATAGCACTGTGCAAAGTGAGTTTTAAGACAATTAAACATTTTATTGATATTATATGGCCTTCCAACAACAGAAGATACTTGATTAGACTTTATAGCAAAACCAACACCATGCTTTCTTTTTGTCATTGGATGATCCACCTTTCCAAAAAAACCTGCATCCAACCATTTGATCTATTAAGCTTGTTTTATTTGGGAAATGAGTTTTGCTAAGATCAGCTCTTGAATCTACCATTAGTTCATAGTTATATCTGAACAACATCAAATACTTACTTTCAATATTATACATGGAACTGTGAATTATATAAAACAAGAAAACGAAAGTAGTAAAATTTGAAGAGAACTGTAAGAAAAAGGGGAAAGTATTTGGAAAAGAATCAATAACATCTGTTCAAGGAAAGAAGACAAGACCAGTTTGTTTATGGAAACACTGAATAGAAAATACCAAAATAATCTAGAAACATGTGTGTGTATGAAAAGGCAAATTGGTCAAATGTGTGCTAAAACAGTATAGTGTTGGTGTTTTCTTATTATTATTTTTGAGCTCAAATGTTAAGATCAAAGATACTTAGGTGAGAGTTTATTTTATCTAAGTTATAATCAATTTTTAAATTAATATTATATTTACAATACATTATTATTTCTAGTAATATTATTATTACTATGACTTACTCTTGTCTATAGTTTTAGGATAGAAGATATTGTCTCAATTGCTTGATATAAAATGGAGGATGCATAGACTAAAAAATCCTGAATTCAGATCCCTCTATTTACATATATATAGGAAATATTCAGTATAGACAAATTATATACTGCCTTAGAAAATATTGTATTGTAAATATTTATGGTTGTTGTGCTTCCATTTTATAATTCATTATTGTCTGATTCAACTTCCAAAAAGACTCCCATTTTTTAGATCTAGGTCTTTTTCCATAATGACAGCAGGAAAATATACAATTCTTGACATTCATGAATTTTATTCATCTATCAATTCATTGGTTCATTGCAATGAATGATAAATCTGAGCAAGTCCATTGTTGAAGATAAGTTGAGCAATAGCAAATACATTTACTAAAAAAAAACCTTCCTATTCAAGCATATAAGAATGTTTTTGGTTAATATTGAATTATTTACATCAAAGTACCCCAACCAAACTCATTATTAATTTTATCTACTATGTTTATATCAGTATTAGTAAATCAGATGAAGGTATTTAAAGTTAATAAACTTCTTTTTATTAAAAACCCATTGAACTGCACTTTATTAGGTTTGATCCCCATTTTATCATTTGGTCTGATAGACCTTGTAATTATTTACAATGATATGAAGCATTATTTTCAAAGCAACTACAATATCTGCCATCGATGACAAAAGCATTTTCCAGTTACTTTTATTCATTACGTTTCTCAATTCTAACAATTGCTGTAAATATTTTTTATCAATATGACTCTCCTTAATGTTGCCCTTGCATGTTAATAATATTCTCTAGCTATTCAAAATATCTTGGGTCTATATTCTAATGTTTTAAAGCTCTAATTGCCACAAAAATACTTATAACAGCAAATCAACACAGAGATGTCATCTGCTGTGCTATAATTGTTTTTAAATCCAGTTTATTCTTTTGATTTTACTTGAGTGTAATCTTAAATGAAACTAATAAAGAAAATTAATCTGTTTACTTTTTTAAGATATCTATATTACTACCACATTTATTAATTCATTTGCTATATTTTATCATTATACATTGGTACATAATGTTATCAATAAGTTTCTTTTCTCTAAGTAGTGTTAATTCACTTTCCAAGAAAATATTCAATTTTATTTCACAACTTAATGAACAACTCACTGAGCAATGGTTTTAACCTGGGAGATCATAATTATAGTCCTCAAACTTATCGGTTAAACTGGTATTTTAGGAGAAAACTTGACATTAATACTTAGTGATTAATATTTAAAGTTGTAATTTACCTATTAATACTCAGCAATTAATATGTAAACTTGTAATTTACATATTCCACTTCCATAACAATGCTATACAAGAGTCTTTTTTGTTTATTGGATGAATGTTATTAGCTATAAACTATGCCTCTTTAAATTTTCCTTTTTGATTGTTGCACTTTGCACCCACTGTTTTAATATTCCATAGATCTAAAGCATGGCCAGATTTCATTTAAATGCTTCAGGAATACTGATTTTACACTGGGATCATTCTTTGCAGGAGAATACACATATTGATGCTGCACCAGCCTAGTGGCACTGTTATCCCATCACCCCCATAATAGATTGCTTTGCATTTAGACTCATTGTGGTGATTTTGTAAAGAATCTGGAGGGCCTGGACTGAAGACAACTTGTCCTTTGCAATGTTTAAGACTTTATTCAAATTTGGATGGTTATAAAGTTGACATTAAATGTATCAGCACATGTATTCTGTAACAGTTGGAATAAGCTTCTTTTATAATATCTATAATGATTCCTTTATTTTATAGAGTTTTTTCTTACTCTTTATATACTCAAATGCATGTTTCATCTCTTCATTTAAAATATTTGTTATTCCAAAGAAATAGTTTCACAAACTTTACGAAGTAACTTCTTTTTAATAATAATATCATTTATTTTTACATTTAAAGCAAATTTTATTTAGAATATAATATTGCTTTATATTTTTGAGTTTTTTATAGCTTTCTTGTCATTTGGAAGGTATATCATCATAATCTCTTTTTTTTATTCTTATACAACATTCTATATATTTAGTATTTTATGCAAGCAGATTATTTTAAAATATTTTCCTATTTTTATTCACTTATTACCATGTTTAAACTGAATATTTATTAGAGATTTTTAGCTTTTTTTGACATAGTTATATCTATTTTGCAGTTCTCAGAAAAATATCAATTATCTTTTTATTGATTTCATTCAAACTGAATTATCTTCCAAGAGCATGACTATTTTTAAAGTAATTGAAAATTGTAATCTAAATTGACTGAAGTATCTCAGAATGTCAGGAATATCATCTACTATCCTATATTATATTAATATATATCACTTCCTATAGTGAATGGAGCACATTACCGTTTTTAATTACATATTTTTCCTTTAGTCAAAATACAATGTAATTCTTCTGTGTCTTCAATCTGGAAACTTTCACATTCATTTTGGTTTAGAAATTTATAATAATTATAAATAAATTACAATATATATATACACACACATTGTAATGGTATATATTTATGCCATTACATTGCTTTTAAATAAAAAAAAGATCGATAACTAAATATGAAAGTTAATCATTTTATTTAAGCCAATATATAAAATTGCACAAAAAGAAAACTATTAAAAGAAAAATCTAAAGATAAAAGATTATGTTTTTAAAGTACACCTGGGTCTTGTTTTATGCAGTAGTTAAGTTACTCAAAAAATGCACACAAAAGAAATCACACAAAAATAGACTTAACTTACCTTGAAAAATGTGGAATACATACTATAATTTTCAAAAATCGCATAAAAACACAGCGACAATGTAAAATTACTTTAAAATTCGCATAAAAAAATAAGGAAATAAAATATGACTAATAAAAAATTTCAAATTTGAAAAAAATTGATACAAGACAAACTTTTTTTTTTTTTTATTAATGACAGTATTTAATTTTATTCAAAACAATATATTTTTATGTGTAATTTACAGTATTTTACATTTTTTCATACATGTACAGTATTTTAATCATTATCGCTATCTGACAATATGCAGTTTTGTTTGTACACTAGTAAGACATCACATTTGGCACAGGAGAAAATACAACTAGTACCAGCTTCATTTTTTTAATTGCTCTTATAATGGACTTGCCCAAACTAAAATGTTTTTCAATTGCGGTTGATCCTTCCCATTTCACTAAGCAATCTAAAATAAAGAAATTCATTTTCTTGGGTGTTTTTCCTCTCCATTAGGATAAACTAAAAGTTTAAAACAAAAAGAGAACTTAGACTTATGATAATAAAAATACACCTACTCACCACTGTTGGGCAAAATTTAATTAAAACTAACAATTAAAAATTAAATTCTTATTTTTGTCTTTAATTTTTTAATTTTTAATTCCATTTAAAAATCAAATTTCATTGTTTCACATCACATTAATTTTAGATCACATTATGTAATTTTTAAATTGTTAATCACAATTAAAAATCAGATTTTAATTTTTAATGGTCAAATTTAATTGTGCCCACCACTGTTACTCATTTTTAAGAATAAACTTGTGGACACTAAATAATTAATTGATTACATACTCTTTTTTTAAAAAGCAAAAATAGAATGTGATTTAAAATGCAAAAACAACAGCATGCATAGTATAAGCATCTATAATGTTTGAACAAATTTACATTATAATCTTGTAAAATTTAATGTGTGTATATAAAATGGGGAAATCCTGATTGTAAGTGAATTATAAACATTTTTATTGCATAAAATCTATTACAGTACTATTAAAAGTGCTGAAAATATTGAAATTATTAGATGGAAGACAAACTCCAATAATGAACTATTAATTTAAATAATATGTGTGAATGCGTGAAATTTATAATATTTAAAGTAATAGCACATTATTGGAGCTCGCCTTCTGATCTAATAATTTTTATCACATAAAAGAAAACTGCAAATCCACATAAAATGAGACCCAGATGTAATATATAAGAAAATAAAAGCTGTTAATAATTTTCTATTTACAAATGATTTTTAATTTGATTTGCTATTTAGAAATTATTTTAAATCTTAGAATGGAAATGATTTTCTATTTAAATTAATGACATAATAGCAAACAGACATTTCAGGGCATTTAACTGATCAGTCAGATAAGAGATCAATTAAAAAATTCCTAGTAATAAAATCTTACGTTCCCTGGAATGAATACTGAGTCCACAGAAAATAATCATCATTGCCAATAAGATCAATCCTGGAATTTGTTGATAAGGAATTCAAAACAATGTAAAAGGGAAGTAAAGAAAACTTTGGATAAGAGGAGTTTTGTTCTTTGATATTGCTCTTGTTGATTATGTAACTTAAGCATATATGCTTGTATTTAGGACCTCAAAATTGTAAGGATCATGCAATAAATTAGTTTCCCATATTTGCACCAGATGAGGCAACCTCCAGGATTATGGTTCCTGAAAAGCAGCATGCAACAGATTGGTCTTCCCCAAAACAATATTAATACTAAATGGACTTTGATTGGAGTTGTGTGATGCATCATGGACCCCAAGACAGATTTCAAATAAATATAGAGCCATGAAAAGTACGAACTTTAATAATCTAAGGACTTTTCAAATACTTTAATAATCTAAAACAAAAACTTTTCAAATACTCTATCTAAGCAGTAGCTAACTTGTGAAGTCTCTTATCTGATTAAGCCAAAATTTAAATTATTTGTTCTATTTCTCTTTTAATATGTTTGCTATTATTATTTCCATTCTTGTAATTTATTTTAAATTAATAATTTGAAAATAAGCTTAAATGACTGCATAGATTCATAAGATTAGATTAGATTATGTGGGGTTAATTTTGGACTATTTGCTTCATAGCTGAATTGATGCTGGTGGAGGGATGTACATCATTTAATATCAAGGTGATATGAAGAGGTGCATTAGATTCTCATTCTCTTGTGCCACTTTACCATAGAGGGTGTAGTACCCAAATGAATGCATCGTCCAAAAAAGGTAACCATGTTATTGGTGATAGAGGTATTCCCTATACCATTTGATTTCTTACACTCTATGAATAGAGACTATAAGATGGCAAGGACTGCTCTCCCTCCATATGGAGCATTTCAATTCCTCAAAATTTTTATATATGACTCCTTCACCAGATAGATGCACATTCTTGTACTGGATAAGAATCACTTCTTTAATAGTACTATGCTACAGATGCACATTCCTGTCAGCATGGTTTTATGTTAACATCTTCATACTGCATTGGTTATGACTGGATATCAGGAAGCTAGCATTAGTTTAACTGCAAACTTTTAGCCTGAGGTTAAATGTTTTAAAAGTCTTTATATGGCCATAATAAAAATAATAAATTTAACGGTAATAAACTATTATAAACAGTCTTTAAATCTGCAGAAGTACTTTTGGTTAATTTCTTAAACCTGCCCCAACTGCCATTAAATTAGAAAAAAAAACGAAAAAAAAAACGTATTCTATGATGATTCTATGTAATCTATTTATGCTTAACACTATAAAATATTAAATTACATAAAAATTTCTATCTGTGCATATTAGATAAATATGATTTAAATCTATCTAATAATGTTAGTGTAATTCTCAAATCTGTTTTATATATATGTGAGTATTAAATGTTTTTATTATTAGTACTAGTAGTAGCTTATTATTTTACCTTTATTAATAATACTTTGAAATATATGATTAAAAATAAATAAGAATGTTATCTTATCAAACTAAGCTCTTCCATGAGTTCATGGCTAGGGCTATTGGTTGATAAAAAGTTGAATCTTATCTATATGTATCTGCCTACTATATAAATTTTATAGGTTCTTATAGCGTAGGGGCACCCTTGTATGGCAGATAGGGAAAGAGGTTCCATCCTACCATCCTACCATTACAATATCTATCTATCTATCTATCTATCTATCTATCTATCTATCTATCTATCTATCTATCTATCTATCTATCTATCTATCTATCTATCTATCTATCTATCTATCTATCTATCTATCTATCTATCTATCTATCTATCTATCTATCTATCTATCTATCTATCTATCTATCTATCTATCTATCTATCTATCTATCTATCTATCTATCTATCTATCTATCTATCTATCTATCTATCTATCTATCTATCTATCTATCTATCTATCTATCTATCTATCTATCTATCTATCTATCTATCTATCTATCTATCTATCTATCTATCTATCTATCTATCTATCTATCTATCTATCTATCTATCTATCTATCTATCTATCTATCTATCTATCTATCTATCTATCTATCTATCTATCTATCTATCTATCTATCTATCTATCTATCTATCTATCTATCTATCTATCTATCTATCTATCTATCTATCTATCTATCTATCTATCTATCTATCTATCTATCTATCTATCTATCTATCTATCTATCTATCTATCTATCTATCTATCTATCTATCTATCTATCTATCTATCTATCTATCTATCTATCTATCTATCTATCTATCTATCTATCTATCTATCTATCTATCTATCTATCTATCTATCTATCTATCTATCTATCTATCTATCTATCTATCTATCTATCTATCTATCTATCTATCTATCTATCTATCTATCTATCTCTCTATCTATCTATATATATATATATATATATATATATATATATATACACTAAAAGAAACCCAATATAAAATTAGCATTCCTGGAATATGATTGATTTTGGTTACAACTTTCATCTGCTTAACATCAATGTAGTTCTGAGTGAAACTGCCAAAAAACAAAATTGAAAGAGGTGAGATTTATCATCAACCATACTGAAGCTGGAAATATAGTACATATTTCTGCTTCACCTAGTGCCAATGTCATCAGCACTAGTCTGGGTTTAAACCCAACCTTATTAACTGACACCCATCTCATAATAGGTGGAAGTATATTTTAATATTATAATCTTGTATATTTTATTCTTATTTTGTGATTAAAACTAACCTTTTATAATAATTATTTATTTTATAATATTTGTAGAGCTATATTATGTTTATTTTATTAAGTTGGTATTTATATGTACATTAGGGGATTAATTGTATTTTGAAAGTTTCTATTTAAGTTTTAGTCAAATACTAAATGTGAAAGTCATTGTACTAAATTCCTAAAATTTTTCTAATCTAAACTTTAATTAAATAGATTTTGTTAGTACAATGACTGATAAACTTAATATGCTTGTTGTTGTTTTTTTTTAATTAGCAAATCAACCCTTGGGGCATGTTCAGGCAGAGTTATAGATTTTCCCTCCAAGCAGGCACCAACCTCACAGAACTGCTTAAAGAAATTACAATTGGTGGAGGCCAGTGTAGATTCAATCCGATAGATAAAGATCAGAACATATAAATAGTGAAAAGTTTGATAAGAGAGAGAGTTTTACTGAAGAGTGATTAATCTATATACAAGACATCGTACCTAAAAGAATGGCGGGCTAAAAGATCGACCGTGCTTCCCGGAGCTTTGTCTCACCAGCTCATCAAGGCCATCCACTGCTGTCAACATCTAGCGGAGCCTATCTGTGTCCAGAAAACCTGCTAATACTCTGACTGTAACTGCCTCTATCAAGCCGTGAAACATTTCCAATAGGTATTATTATAATCTCGAATAATCTATCAAGATCTCTTCCCATGTATTTTTTATTTTTTTTATATATATATGTCTGTGAATCTAATTTTGCTCTCAAATGATTTCTTTATATTTAATCCTATTCTCATATGCTTTTTAACTTTCTTTTCCTTAATTTCGGTGCGGTCATTTATTTATAGATATTTATGACTTGATTATATATATATATGTTTTTTTGATTTTATTTATTAATTTGCCAATCTAAGCAAACTGGCGATTTTTAATTTATAAAAATCTTTTCTGTCATTTTTTTTTCTTCATACAAAGGTTATTAACGTCCCCTTAAAATATATGTAATGCATTATAAATTAATACGTTCGCCAGATTGTTTTATGAATCAACATTGTAGGTTCGTTTTTTTTTTTTTAATATAAAAATTGATTTGTTTAACCCGGTGAAAATCCAGAACTTTGGCTAATTAACGCTTTGATATCATATAAAATATTATTTATTTAATTCTGAAAGAGTGACTTATTAATTGTTTTTCTATGTATAACTGCTATTTCTTTTAGTTTCCATACTCTTAAAATATATGCTTTATTATTTTCCGTTATTATAAAACCAACAAAGGTGGGATTGATTTGTTTTAAATGGTAGGACAGGGAAGGGGGAAATCTTAATGTTTCTATTATTAATTAGAATCCTAACGTATGTGAAATATTCTCCCTATATATATATATTATAAATGCATTGCGTGTTATAGTATTTCAAATAAGGGTCATTTATTTTGAAGCTGTAAATTTATTCAATGTTTTTAATGACATCCATTCATTATTGCGTTTCTGACATTTAGCCGGTCTTTGTGTTTACGTGCTTCTAATCTGGGAGTTGCGACAAGTTCGAACTCATAGATTTCTTATATCTCGTTCCATAGATAGTTGAGCTATCTGGAACCACTTTCTTCATATAAAATGAATCTAGCTGTGACCCATAAGTTTGGCACATGCTATGCCCATCTACTCACTTCGTATATAAAAGGCCTCTCGCATTGGTTATACCAGCAAAAGTCTGGGCCACGCCATGCCTATCCGTTTTTCTCTAAGCACCACCCAAGAAGGGGGTGTGAGATTTCGTTTTTCATCCAGAAGCACGACCTTTTTCCTCGTAGTTATTTTTAGGCTATTATGTCAGCACCGCAAACTTCTTCGTATTATTACTTCTTTTGCTTCATGACCCCGTTTTAATGCTATAATATTAAAATTAAGCTTTGTTTAAGATATATATATAAACGCCAATTACTTTTATTATTTAAGTTTATTTCAATCTTATTCAGTCACACCATCGTAATTTATATATCTAATTTAAGAGTATCTATGTGCCTTGGGGAAAAATAAAGCGTTCGTTTTACTATTGTTAAATAATTTTTCATTGGATATTTTGTCATCTAATCAAATGTCATTTTCAAATGTGTTTTTCAAATGTATCCTATTTATTTTCACGACCTCGATGGCGTGAAAATGATTTATCTTATATCTGTAATGAATCTCAGAATGCTCCCCTATCATATGTTAGTCACCACGTTTCAGAACCATAACCCAAAGCGTTAATGGCAATTTTATGTAATCCTTTGTAATAATAAATTGGCATCTTAATATTAGACCTACCAAAGATGTGTGTTTATTTATAATATATCATTTAGCTAATAAAGAGCATATGAGAAATAATAGCGTGAATGACACTATGTAATCGCTTGCTCATTCACACACACACTAACATAATTTATTTATAAATGTATATAACTAATTTTTCATTATATTAAAATATATTTTGTCTAACTTATTTGAGTAGTTCGAATTCCTTCCTCTTTCCTCCACTTCCACATATTACAACCATGCTTAGGTATATTTTAATTAGTCATAGTAAATAAATGTCTCATTGTCTTCTCCGCTCTCCTAGTCGGCCGGATTAAAATTAATTCTCATGTGCCATCACTATTATGTTGTTCATTAGGTGTTTGATCTGGGGCTTAGAAGGTGGGTTCGAATCCAGGCTGGTCCCTGACCTAAATCTTGGGCTTGACTGGGTTTGAAGTACATTTTGTGTGTTCCAGCTCATGTTAGATGGATAGACATGTTTTGACCGGTACAATACTTGCACAATAAATAAAAAAGATTTATATGTTGCTTTATCATGCAAGTAGAATATGTAAATTTATTGATTTACATATTCATCACTTTATATGTGAATTCGTTGCTTTCTTTCCCTCACTTATAAATTTGATTTTATATAGTGCTATGAATATGATCTGCCTTATCAAAAGCAGTGCTAAGCTGTAATTAATTTGTAGAATTGTTAATCTTTCCTTTGCAGCGAAAAGAATTACAAAATAATAAGCAAAGAAATAACTGAAACATAGGCTTATTATATACCTGTGTCTATATATGTAATATAGGGTATACGAGCACAGACTTTCAGATGACCCATCACTCTCCACTCTATCTAATAACACTGATACACTTATAGTATATATGTGTGGGAGATGATAATCTGGACCAACTGATGATTGCTACTTAAAGTCTGTGCTCATATACCCTATATAATAAACAAAGAAGTAAAGTTTATAAAACACACACTTTTTTTCTTTGTCAGATCATACCATTCTATATTCTCTTTGGATTTTTATTTGATTATTCAAATTGACATCATCATCATCAATTTTTAATTGATTTAATGTAAGAGTATCGTGCAGGGAAGCTCAAATTCTTATACTAGTGTTTAATAAAAAAAGGGAAAACAGTTTGTCAGTTGCAACTGTAAAGATAAAATATTTGTTATACATTATAGCGTGTTTTTTGATTAATAATAATTTATTTAAAATAAAAATGTTTTAATAATATATTTATTGTATGAGTACTTCTTTAAATTAATATACTGACTGGTAATAAATTTTATAATAAGAATAATATTTTAAATAAAATTATAGCTTCAAAAAAAAGAGGGATAGGAAGCAAATTTATATGAAAGATACATTTTGATATGCATGAATAATTTGGAATTTGTACTCCAAAAAGATTTATCAAATAAATTAAAATAAAATGTGGGAATATATTTACAGAAAATGTTAATTTGTAACCATTTAAGGATATAGCGAATTTTGATAAGATAATATGAAAAAAAATCAATAACAGATGAAGTTAAAAAAAGAAAGAAACATACTGAAAAAAAAAAGCTATAACAATGATAATGGATTTATTACAGAATTGGAATATATTGAAAATTAATAAATAATGACTATATAAACAATAATGAAAAACATTATTATATAATAGTATGAAAAAAGAGTTGACAGTTACAAAATAAATTATTGGTATAGAGTTACAGAAAAATCAAAGAGAGGTTCGATAAGTAGTAAAAAAATTTGAGAAGTAATTGATATTAAACATAGTACATATAATCAGCCTATTCATTGAGTGTACTGAATGTTTCTTATATAAGTAAATAGAGATTTGAATTTAGGATATTTTAGTTAACATTCATTCTCCACTCCATTTCAAACAATCAAGACACATGACCACATAATGTGATAGAGATAGATGATTCCCAAAATATATGAATTTTATGCAGGATGATTGAATAGTTGGAAGAATGAGAAGATTGAAGCCTGTCGATTAAAGTTTAAAGAATTGCTACCTTAATATAAGCCAAACATTAATTATATATGTGTGTGGGAGATTATGATTAGGCCCAAATAATGAGTGCTGGTTCTGCATGAAATATATATTGGGGATCATCTATTTTTTTCACATATATGTGGTTATGTGTATTGGTTGTTTGAGATGGAATAAAGGATGAATATAGGCTGAAAAATCCTAAATTTAAATCCCTCTATTTACTTAAGCACAGTATAGTGAATACAATCAGAACAAGATAATTAGAATGGTATGGCTATGTAGGAAAATGCTAAATAAAAAATTTACAAAAATAAATAGTAAACTGGTTATCCAATATGGAGTTAGTGAAAGTATTAGATAAATAAATTAGTCATGAAATTTTACAAAAATATTTATTTTGATATATGATTTTTTTTCTGCAGTACAGGATTTTTTAATACTTGCACTTATATATGTAATACATAGGGGATTTGAACTAAGACTTTCACACAACCCTCAACCATCTATGATATCTCACATCACTGGTACAATTGATCACATACATGTCAAAAAGATAAATAATAAACAATATATCTATTTCATGCTAAACGAGCACTCATCAGTTGGTCCAGATTATCATCTCTAACATATACACAATCAAAGCTCAGCTTATATTAAGATTGTATATATATATATAAATGGATTATGTCCCGTACATGAGAGGTCAGAGTCATTTGTGGACAACATGGGTAGGATGAGAAGGTTGGCACTAAGGTGGGCTTTGATCATTCTATCATCAGATTTTCAATAAAATGAATGGCTGAAGAGTGGTGGGTTGGAGTGGTTTGAAGCCTGTCCATTAAAGTATAAAGATTGGCTATCTTAATATAAGCAGTTTTGATTGTATATATGTGTGGAGATGATAACCTGGACCAACTGATGAGTCCTGGTTTAGCACAAAATACATATATTGGTGATTATTTATCTTTTTGACATGTGTGTGATCAAGTGTATCAGGGTATAAGATAGCATAGTGTGACGGTCAGATGATGTATGTTGGCTTAACCCAGTTCGAATACTAGGCGAAGGTACCTTGGGGCCACTCATACGCGAGATATTAAATCAAGAATACTATGACCCCTGCCCTCTTCGTATATTCTCGAGACTAACCCACGAACCAACAACACTATCTGAGACACACATAGATATTTTCTTCCCGAGCCACGAGCTTAGCATCAGCGGGATACATGGACAAAAACACCTGCGGAGCTTAAATAGTTAAATTGCAAAAATACTTAGAAATATGTGTTCTGCATGCCTGGATCATTTGAAAGTAAAACAAAGCATTAAAAGATAACTAGCAAACTCAAACTTTCTAGTTAAATAAATATCTTTAATAAATGACATTTGAAATATTATTAATAATTTAATGGCCTTCGCTATTCCCCGAAATTTATGAATAACTAATGAGACAATGAAAACCCGATTAATATGCTTGCGGTCTAAATCTTTCCTGCCCAATTTTATTAAACATTGTCAACTCGAATCTGCTCGATAACGTGCAATAATAAAAATCTTTCGCAAAGCAGTTTCTAATTGCTTTGCACTAAAACAGAGTTTAAAACCATTTAAGATGTATATCGCTAAATCTGACATACGTAAGAAGCTAATGGCGAACAAAAGAAGCGTTATCGAGGAGATCAAATTGGCAAACAACAAAACAGAAAAAAAAGAAACTTACTCGTACTAAATTTTACAAGTATGAATAAAACTGGAAAGGGATTTTTATATGAACAATTAACTAATAAACTTAACCGCAATGAAATTAAAATATTTACACATGGGAGTAATGAAGAATAGCGAAGAAAAGGGGTTAAATATCTAAGTAGATGATCACATATACATATATCTAACTAGTCTAATAAAAATAGTTACATTATAAATATCATTAAGCAAAAATTTCATAAATATTCAAGAAAGCAATTATAAAAAGTATGGACAAAAAGGGTAGCATAATGAATAGTTCATGAGGAGAGATACGATTACCGTCCTTATTCCTTGGTCATGTTCCATCGACGGGCGTAGCTTGATCCGTCTGATGAGATGTGTTCGACCGGACAAGGAAAGTGGAAATCAGTAGCATGGTTTCACAAAAAGTCCTCCAGACACGGCACAGAGTACAGATAATGATTGAGTAAATACTACGGCATTTTTCTGGTATTGAGGAACCCCGGCGATAGGCAAAGCTATTTATTTGCCTAGCCGAGCATATTAGAATCCATCATACTTATACGATTTTTAGCTTGAGCAGGTTCAAACTTCTTCATGATTTGTAGACGATAATTGTAGACTTTTTGGAATAAAATCACAAACAAAATCTGACAGAGTTCTCCTAAGAGAAATCTGAATGCACCTTGCAATAGCAGATCTGAATGAAACTTGCAAGAGCAAAATCTTGAATCAACCTTGCAATAGCAAAATCTGATATCACTCTTCCAATAGCAAAATCTGAATGAATCTCCTCTTTTGTTCTCTCCCTTTTATAACTTTTTTTCTTAGCTACCTTCTATTGTTTGTATGATCTGAGATCTTGATAAGCCTCCCCATGCTCCTTTGTTTCAAAGCAACATTTTCTAAAAATAACTTTTACTTTTTTACTCTAAATTTCTTTCTTTAAAGTTTGAATTCTATTAACTAAAAAGAAAGAAAGAGAAGGCCATCTTTAATTTGACTTGAATGGGCTTAACTAATTAAAATATACATTCTTTTAGAAATGTTGGTGGGCTTATCTCAAAGTCAAATCATACTAAATATTTTAACAAAATTTTAACAACAATATATTATTATTTTTTTATAGTAGAATAAGCATTTTATTTCAGCAGAATTTTGTATTAACTCATATATATACGCTAGATGTATATATATGTTTGACTAATAGGTTAAGCAATTTTTATTAATAGAATGAAATTTATTTAAAACAAAATATTTAAATGTAAAACACATTTGATAAGCATAATTATTTTTAACTCTAATGCAAAACCCTGCTGATATTGAACTATAAACTTAATTCAGGTCTACAATACTAATTAAGTTTATAGGAAGATGTGAAGCATGGATCGGGCTTCAGATCCATTGCTTCAATAGATGATTGAGGGTCATGTGAAAGTCTGAGATATTTCTTAGTGACATGCTTAGTGGTGGTCCATGAAATATTTAAGCAGAGTGCTTTATTGAAGTATCATTACTAAAAAGTAAGCAAGAAAAACAAAACACACATTTCTAATTTCACAACCACGCATCCATTTTATTTTTATATACCAATTATTGTTAAAAAAATTAATATATTTTTTGCTTTTACTAATTGATACTTGACAATATATCACTTATAAGACTTCATTCATATACACTTTAATGCAATTAATTTTCTTAAAAACTTCTTTATTTTCTTACAGTTTCAACTGTCCAGCAGTCTTCATCAGAGCTCTATCTTCCTTACAGTTTTAACTTTAATTAAAGTTAGCAGTGGACTAATAATGAGATTGAATACCAGAGCATTGCATAAAATAAAATTGTGAAATCATGTTTGTTTAATAAATAGCATATATTAAATTGAATATGTGATGAGCAATGGATATTAACCAGGTGATAATATGAAGTGAGTAATTTTCAACATCTCACATTTTTAATGATAAAAATTCATTTAATTCATAGTATGATATCATATTTGAAAACTAAACATTCATTATGCAAATACCTTATCATTGTAAACTGAAAATCATTAGTCATAATTGTGGCATAAATGTGGATTACATCAAGACACATTAAAGACTGAGTTGTTATTAAATTGGATGATGAGTATAGGATTAAAAGTAAAATTTTATGTTATGTTACTTTTCAGGTGTGATCTAAGTTGGCATATAAATACCATGGCACGTAAAGTTTGAGTGTCATGAATAAATTATGCACATGGCTATTGCTAAATATTTAATTGACTCCCATGTTTGCTTGGCAACGCTAGGCAGGCAAGTTCTTAGATCATTTTCTTTAGCTTTATATAGTAACTTTAGGAAAAGGTCTTCAATAAAACTGGCCAACTCTTTATCAAATAATGCCTTACATCTAATCTTCTATATGACAAAATTTATAAAAGTGGCCAGGTGGATGGAGCCAAAATTTTCATTTTTGAATGCATCACTAAGGTGGACATTTGTAGAGTTATACCATGTAATCATCTGTAGGGTGATATTCTGTAACTGAGTCCACCATTCACATTGATAGAGTATGTGTTCAATGGACTCATCAAATCTTCTACATAGGGTGCATATGGTATCAATGTTATGTCCCCTCTGGTTACAAAGAAACACCCCAGTAGGCAAGGCTCCAAGGTTGACCTTAACCAAAAAATCCACAAAATTTGGTTCCAATTTCAGGAACTTGGTCAGCCTTATGAGACAAAGGATTCCAACTGGGAGAAGATTCTCTGTCCTAGATTTACCAGAGTGAACTAATTGATAAGAACTCTGGTAGGATATTTTTTCCATCAAACATGGACCTAGAGCTTTTGATGCTATTGAAGTCAATAGTTAATTTCTGTTGCATTCAGATATTTCTTTTATGAGGTGGTGGTCAATTAGCGGGGATTATTTTTCTAAGGGTGTGTGACTTTCTATGTTTGCATTGTCTTTGAAAATTTTAACAAGGACATTGTAAGTTCTCTGTATCAGAAAAATTTTAATTGAGTGCAGTCCTAATCCATTGAGATGTCTTAGTTTTTGCAAAATATTAAGACTTATTGTGGGTGTCATCCCTCCCCAACACAGACTTTTTCATAGAGATTCAACCTTGTGGATGAAGCAAATCATTGGTGAAAAACCAGCTAGATAATAAATAATTTTTGGTAAAATCACAATATTGAGAAGTGCAAACTTTCCAAATAGAGAAAGGTAAATTTTAGACAGTGAATTAATAGTGTTTTGAATCTTTAAAAGTAATGAATTTTCAAGTTCTTTTCTCATAGCTGCTGGACAAGAAGCAACATTAAAACTAAGAAATTTCTGTGGATGATCTTTTAGTCTACCAGATATCTGATTCCCTGTCAGGATGGACCATATTGCCAACTTCACTCCATTAACTTCCAGGCCAAATTTTCATGCAAACTGGTCTAGGAGTTCTTAAGTCTAGTGAAATGTGGCATATGTTCTCTCTCAGCAAAGGAATGTAAATCCATTCACAGATAAACTTGATGCACAACAGCAATGGATTCACAGATTGTGAAGTAGTGCACTTAGTGAGAGAAACACTTCTCTGTTAAGGTTCTCAATCATCTGAAGGTATTCCAGAGGCACTTGGAGTTCCTCCAGTACACCAAGCAGCACATCGACCCTGACACAATTAAAGGCTCTGGCAAAAGCGAATTGAACTGCAACTGGCTGTGGCATTCTTTTACTGTAAACTTTCTTATATATTCAACACTAACATGCATCATGATAAATATTCAAAATAATATTTCTTTATTAATTTGTTATATTTTTTGTAATAAAGATTTATATGTTAATTTATAAATCTTAATTACAAGAAAAAAATATTTTATTACTCATCCTAAATAAAACCAATAAAAATTTATTCACTCTAAAAAGAGACCAGAATAGATAAACCTATCACTTTCAGATACCTGCTGATTCTGCTCAGTGAGCAGTTTCCATGGCTTTTGTTACATGCATTGATAAGAGCAAATAAATCTTAGTGAAACTTGCTGAAATTCACGAAATAGAATGTTTCTGCATTGCTATAATTAGCAGCATCTTTGAATAAAATCTCAAGCATTGATTAAAATAATTTTTTAAAAAATGATTTAATTAGTTGAATTTATATAACAATTATACAAAATATTGAATGATTATTGCATTATTAATAGTTTCAGTCACAAATTTATAATTAATTTATGCATTTTTTTCTGATAATCAGCTGATGATTGGGCATGCATTTACATTATGAATTCCTAAGATATTGTGATAGAATGCATTAAATAAATATCAATTAAACAATTACAATTTTGGATTTATTTTTTTTAAACTTGTAGCATTTCAGATTTGTGAATACATAAAGATGGTAAATAATAAAATAAGAGAAGTAGGCAAAACTCTCCATACAGTAGTGTCACTCAGTGCAAGCCAGAGTAATCAATGGATGCCAGAAAGCATGTTTATAAAATTCCTATCTTGTGCCTATTCATCCAATATCCCCAAACTAGTTTATAGTGATGTGATGTTCAGTGATGGTGTAAAATAAAAGAAGCTTTTATTTTAGTGCCACCTATAGTAAACTTAAATACTCAGTAATTACCTGATAGTAACAAATTTAAATTCCCATTCCCAGACTCAATTCTGGTTTTTTTCTTTATCAATGTAGTTTGAGAATCAAAGTTGAATGTAATACAACTATGGAGAAAAGAGTAATTTAGGTATATTATCTTTTATTAATCACTGATTACACAAGCTTACTATAGATGATAATAAGGTAGACCCTTGCTCTTGTTTTGTATTCATTACCTAAGCTATAAAAATGAGTGATATGTTATTATTATAGAGACATTACGTTTTTTATAGATCATAATTTCAATATCATATAATTAAAATCAATATTAATTAAAATGAATTAATTTCACAAATTAATTTATTTATCTAGCCATAAAAGTTTTTATTATCTGTTAAAATTAATACTATATAATATATACATAATTTATTATTGAAAAAAGATTCTATAGAACATTGATTGCAAATTATATAAGAATATGATATTTAAAATTGATAACAATTAGTCTATTTTATTCATGTGTAGTATTTTTGATTTTATTTTCAATTAAAGATAAAGTTTTTGTATAAAAAACAATAATCAATTAAAAAAATATAAAGATAAAAGTTTTACAAAAGAACAAATTAATGGTTAAAAAATATTTACTTATAAAAAACCAACATTACTTAAAATGATTTATTTCAGTTCCTTTATTATCTAAAAATGTATTTTTTCAAATAAAATTATAAATTATCTAGAGATTTAAATTTGCTCAATAATCGGTAAGCCAAATAAATAACTACGTTTGCAATATGTTACTAAAAAATAATTAAAAAAATTTTTTTTTAATTGGGCACGTTGAAATAGAAGACACAAATATATATATAAGAAACTGGCAAAATTCATTTTCTTATAATATAAATTCAAAATATTATTATTTTAAAATGTAATAAATATATCATGTCAAGCATTAGTGGTCAAGAGGTCAGCGACAGCTGATTTACAAGCAGTTGTTCCAGCATAGTGGGTTTGCTTCCCGGCTGGTGCTATGAAACATGATAAAAAAATATATCATGTACCTTAAATTATATTTAATAAAGCAGAGAGATATTAACTCTAAACATTGTGTATAATAGATGCTATGAATATAAAATAATGACCTATTTTACATTCTTTTTCATATTTTGTTTTTAAAATAAGATGCAAATTTTCTTTTCATAGAACATAATAATTCCATGAACTTAATTAATATGCATTTAAATTTCATGAAATGTACAATTAAAAAAGTAAATTCAGTAAAAGCTAGCTTTAGATTATTTTTTAGAATTGAAAACAGTTAGTTTGATGGTATAAAACATATCAATTTATATGTTAATATAATCAAAACCAATATAAAATTTTATCAATTTAAGTGCATCTTATATTTTACTGATCAAACACAAAATGATAGCTGAAAGTCGTCCAGAAAATTTCCAAGTTTTAAAGTTGTTTGAATAATAAATGAAAAAATACAAAATATTAAAGAAAAAATAAAAATAAAGATTTAAGATTAATGTACATGTAAGTTTATTGATCCATATAAAGATATTTTGATAATCTTATGATATTAGATTATAAATAATATCTACATTTTATATGCTATCAAAGTTATGCTGGAAGCAAGAGGATAGTGAAAATAAGGTTGCAGAAAATAGATATAATCAATAAGAGAGTGTTATTTGTTATTAAATCACCACTAACTAATAATTGTATATCATTATATTAAAATGGCTACATTATATCTATGATATATAAATATATTGTAATTTTAAAAAAGCCTGAACAATAATCACATAAATAATCTAAAATTATTGTACAGATGAAGAATAATTTCAAAAGAATATTGATTATATATAACTCAGATTATATGTAACTGTACAGCAAGTAACTGAAACTTCCAATGAGTGACATAATATAAATAAACTGTGTTATAATTCATTAGTCACTTTGGTTACTTCCTCTTCAGTTATTATATTTAGATATATAAATGTATATTCTTATTCTTCTCCTTTACTTTCTTAGCATTTCTTCATATATTCATATAATATTGCTTACAATAATTCCCATCATATACACTTTAATGCAATTTTTTTTAAATATAATTGTTTATTTTCCTGATAGTTTCAACTGTCCTGCAGTCTTCATCAGAGCTACAATATTGATTGATATAAACATATAGCCATTACTTCATATACATATAAAAATATATATACATACATATGTATACCAAAAATATATACATAGATAACCTCAAAACATTCATATAAATACATATACATATACAAAATCCATACACACATATATATATATATATAACCTGCATATATATATAATATATACAAAAAAAAAACAATACCAAATACACATTTTTTATATTATTATATATTTTTAAAAATTTATTTAGTTTTAATTTTTAAAAAATTATCCTTTATTACTTCTTTATTAATTTTACTTTATTTTCTACTTTTTATTCTTCTTTTTTTCTTGCTATCTATTTTACATTTTCATCTAATATTTTTTATCATCTTTATTTTTTATTTTAATACCTATAAATTTAACTTTTGCCATTTTATTCTTTCTAATATCTTATTCTTTATTAATAATTTATATTTTTATTTCTTTAATAATTCCCTTATTCATTTAAAATTACCGGTCTTAACTTCCTCTATTAAAATAACTGACTTGTTTTCAAAATTTTTATTTATTTTTATATAGACTTTTTTAATACAACTCCCTCTCTTATCAATTTTTTTAACTTTTAATTCTATTTGAAAATGTAATCTTATGAAATTTTATATAAATAAATTTACAAGTTTTTACCTATACCCACATATTAAAGCTTTTATATTACTTATTATTATTATTATTATTATTATTATTATTATTATTATTATTATTATTATTATTATTATTATTATTATTATTATTATTATTATTATTATTATTATTATTATTATTATTATTATTATTATTATTATTATTATTATTATTATTATTATTATTATTATTATTATTATTATTATTATTATTATTATTATTATTATTATTATTATTATTATTATTATTATTATTATTATTATTATTATTATTATTATTATTATTATTATTATTATTATTATTATTATTATTATTATTATTATTATTATTATTATTATTATTATTATTATTATTATTATTAATTCTATAAACCAATACTATTTTAAACTTTTATTTTTATTTTTTATTCAAACCTTTTCTCATATGCCTATATATTCCTAAACATACGCACTCATATATCTATATCTATATACACACATTTATCTTTTAGTACTAATAATAATCCTATAAATATAATGATTTCATCCCCATCTCTATTCAAAATTTGGGTTTATCTTCTTAATTAATATAGTTTTGTTTATTTTCCTATCCCTTCTTTTATTAGTATATCCAGTCATCTTTATACTATCTTTTTCAAATATATGCTCTGCTCCCATAGTATGCATATAATTGGTGATATTTTGTCATATCTATGTTAAATTAACTTTGTAAAAATTAAAATTTTGTCTCTCCTACATATTTAGTCCATATCTTATTATTCCTACATGTTCTACACTTTATCTGATATATGCCATTTGTACATTTTCCTATTCCTTTAATATATTTATTATCTAATATATTTATTACATTTTTATTTTTTTTATTTACTACCTTATATATTTTTATTAATTTTATTAACATTCTTAAATATATTATTCTTGTACATTTTAACATGTATATACTCCTATTTTCTTATGTTATCTTTTCTATATTTAGCCTTCCCTTCTTTTATTAACTTTTTTAATATTTTTCTTCTGATAATTTTACATTCTTCTCTATTACTTCCTTTGGATATTCATTTTCTTTAAATTCTTTAATTATTAATTTTACCTCTTTTTATATTCTTCTTTAATTGGACAATAATTAATAGCCTTACATACTCTTGAACTAATACTATTTATCTTATATTACTATTTATATTAAAATTCCAATTCATTATATTACTATTCCCATTTATTTTTATACACTAATGTTTCTATTCTACATCTTCCTTTGTTATATGTTTTTGTTAATAAAATGTCTAAATATGATAACTTATTATCTTTCTCTCTTTCCACTGTAAATTTAATGTTCCTATCTAATTTATTAATTTTTTCTAAATACCTATCTATTTGTCTTTCACTCTTATTAAAAATTAAATAATAATCATCCACATATCTTTTTAACATTATTGGAAAATTCTTCTCATCAATCATCTTTTTTTCTATTTCCTCCATATATATATTACTTAATATGACACTCAATAACTCTTGTTTCTGTTTAAAATATTCTCCATTAAATTCAAATGTTAGCTCTTTACAACATAACTCCAGAATCTGTTTTAACTTAATTATTGGTATTTTTATTATTTTTTCTTCATCTTCCATATATTTATTAATTGCTAATTTTATTACTTTATGTCGTAAAGATGTAACATTTGAATTTAATGGAAAATATTTTAAACAAAAAAAGGGATATTGATAGGAGGGCATTGAGTGGTATATATATATATATATATATATAAAAATAACTACAACCATTAAATGTCTGTATTTTTAAATTATTTTTGAATTATTAATATATATATATTGTGCCCTTTTCTATAGGTCAGTAATAGTTTATAACAGTCAATTACTAAAAATTTTAAATTTTAGAATATGTTCTTTTAATACATTAATTATAGTTTGTCGATTATATTTTTAAAGTATAATTTAAAGCTAAAGAAAATACATAGTATATAAAATCATTTAAAAATAGTTATATAAAGCTTTAAATATTGTTTCATATGGTTGTAAAAGCTGGCCATATTAAATAACACAGCTATAAAAATTAAAAGTATATTTAAAAATCCGATTTTAATAGTTTAAAATGTATAATTTAATAAATGCTATATTTAGATTTGTAATCATATTTAAATAGTCAAAATTAATATAGTATATTTTTAAAATAAACTTTGTGATGGTGAAAATTATATCTAATTCTATATTTTCTAAATTGTTCTTCCAAATTTTTTATAATTATTTTATATAATATAATAAGTGTATCAATTTTATAAATATAGGCAGAGAAATAGATTAAAAATCGTCTGTCAAAGTTATTAATCATGTGACTTGTATATTACATACGTTCACACACACGCTTGTTTGAGTTAATAATAAAGTTTAAAATATTTTAAAAGTTATATTATAGAATTGGATAGAATTATTGCCTATCATAAAAGTAAATAGTATTAAACATTAAGTTAACTATCGTATGTAATGTTTTAAGTAATGTAATAAAGACGAATACAGATATAATAAAAATTAAATATTTTGTTTAAATAAAAATAGATAAATTGAATATTAAGAAATGGAATAAGTTATTAAATGTTATTTTTAAAAGTTATTTTAAAAGATTAAAATAATTTAAATAAAGTTATAATTGAATTAAAAGTGGTATTTTAAATATTATTTTAAGTTCATTATGTCACGATTTCTAATTTTGAAATTTAATTCTACTATAAACTAAAAATATGTAAATTTGTTCTCAAGCTAAAGTAAGAATTAACCAATAGGAATAGGTATTCTTACAGACTATAAATATGAATTGCACGGGGGTATAGGGGAGATTAATAATGTATTGAAACCAGAGAAAGGTAAATTATAGCTATCAAAGAGATAGTATTTTAAAATTATTATTTTAGTCAATTTTAGCGCTCTCTCATAATTTATTTGCAAAAACTAATTAATATTTTAAAAATAACTTGCAAAAAAGAGAGTGTAAACTAAAAAAATATTTTAATAATTTCGTTTAACATGCTTTGTTAAATTTTTTAAAGTTCCTTTATCAGTAGTATTTTATCTAAAAATTTAACCTAGACTACACAATAAAAATGGATATACTGTGGAATAAAATGGATATAAATTGTAATACTGTAAAAATGTTTGGAATATTTATTGATACAGCTTTATTAATATTTCACCGAAGAACTGTTTTGGTACATAAAAAAAACCACAGCTCAGACATTATACGGAGTCTAAAAAAGTATTGAAACGTATTATTTATAAGTTTATCCAAGATTTATTTTTAAAATAGTAATAAGACAATTATATTTCATGAATTATTTTATATAATATGATATTCAAAGGAGTAAAATGTTATATACTTTCTGAAGATAACATTTTTAAAGATATTTTCAATAATTAAAGAAAGAACCCAGGAGAATATGTTATAGAAGCGTTTTTGATATTAAAATATCCGGTCTTAGAATTATTTAAAAATGTATTTAGAAAAGATTTGCTTAAAAGTACTTGAAGTTTTTTATTTTAAAAGAGATTTAAAAATACCAAATGAAAGTTTAAATGTATCAAGAAGGAAACATATATAAAAAAGTGAACACATAGTTGAATAAAAGATGGATCCATGGAAATACAAATAGTACTTAAAAGTTTATCGAATATTTTTAAAGTTAAATTAGATGGATTGATGCATCGGATACACAGAGAATATTGGTAGAGAAAATTAAGAAGCTTCATGGGATTAATTAATATTATGATTTAATAATTATCGTCCTAAATACTAAAACCAAGGATTATTTTCTATAAATTTTATTAAATGGATTAATAATTATTTTGTTTTAAACTTTAACGCACTTGGAGGAGAACATTTTTGAAAAACTCTAGAGAAAATAATAAGCATTTTGGACTTATCAGAAACTATTGTCAAGAAAATATGTAAATATAGTTTTGATTCCTTTTATTTTGTTAACCTAGTTTAAATCTAAATTTTTATATAAGATTAGGAAAAACATAAAAACATTAATTTATTAATATTAAAATTTTATAATATAACAATCTAATAATTTAGCTAAAAATATTTTAATATAAAGTGTATGGGTGTGAATTTTTTTTATATCTGCAATGCTCAAGTGGATAAAGGAAGCCTACTGAACACGATGACTAGATAAAGGTTATTGGTAATAATAATAACTATTGATAATTTATAGTGTATATATTTTTTTGTTTTCTTTAGATCATCCATAAATTGGAAGAATGAAGTGTAAAAGTTTTTTTACTTATATGTACCGCATTTCATACAACATTTTAAAAAAACATTATGAGATAGGATTGATTTGAAAATATGCATACGACGATTATTTTTTTATTAGTAATATAATCCAACATAACAAATAATTATGTGATTCTTTTAAAATTTTCATGTCATTGGATATTCAAATATTGTCTAAGTAGATTGTATATGATTAGACATATAGAATAATGAAGTGAGCAGACTTTTCTTGTGGAACAGCTAGATTGTTTAACTATTAATGAATTTTATTTATTGTTTTGTAAATGCAGATAGTTATTTATCGATGTAAGATGTGGAAAATCTTGAGAAATAATGTTGAGATAGTGGCTTGGAAGTACTTAGTGAACAGGAAACCAAGATGATGTTTTAAGAAATAGGATGTTATAAGGAATGGAAATAATATTTAGTCTTTATGTGAATATCAGCATAGTTAACAAAGCCCTATGACTGATACACATTTTATTTGGACAGTGTTTATATTTCTTTAAATATTTGATGTTCTAATAAAGCTGAAGAAATAGCTTTAACATCGTCCCTGTACTAGAGGATATTAGGCAGGTAAATGTCATACCTCTTCGCACTGTGCCATGATTTTGAGATATGTTAAGAGTAATACTCTAGCTTTCTTCCTTAATCCTATGCATCTGTTTTCGCTATCTTTATTTCATGTAACTGCATCGTTCAGTAAGATATGTTTAAGAGAAATGATAAATAATTTAGAACTTAGGTTATGCTATCGTTTTGTATAAGATTGGTTTATTTGCTTAGAAGGAATAGGACGTTATAACTTAAAATTGAAGATCCAAAGTATCCTAAGGAAAGAAAAGAATCATAGAATATATTTTGAATTTTATTTCGGAAATGAAATATAAACTTTTTTAAAATAAGGTATCTAAACAAAGATATTTTCTTTAAAGTGATAATAATTTTAAATGCTTTAGTATTATTTTTTTAAGAGAAAAATAAGTATTGCATATTTTTAAAATACAATAGTACAAAGTAAATTATGTAAACAATATGCATAGTATATTTTTTGTTTATTGATTAACAGAAATATATTAATGATTACACTTATATCATACTAAAGTAAGGCTTAAAGAAGAATATATTATGATTAGTAAACATTGTGTGATAAATACTAAAATCTAGTACTGAATTTTGGATAATATTTTGTGTAACATCTTTGACTTTGCAAGATGAAATTTTTTTTATATTTTGAGAAATCCATACTCATTATAAAATTTTGTTTTCTATAGAATGTTTTTCTAAGTATGAATTTTTTAAAATAAGATAGTTTAATAATATTAAGGATAAAATGCTGTTGCTAATAAAGTAGATAAATATATTTGTAATAAGTTAACCATAATGAGAAACCAAATAGTAACATTTTTTTAAAATTTTGTCCTAAATCTAAATAAAGATATAATTGAAATATAAATTATTTTTTTTATAACCCGGTAGATCAAACTGTAAAGTAAAAAAGTTAAGGATATCCACTGTAAATAGTGTAAATAAATTGTTTATTTATTTGTTGTTAGTAATAAACTTTGTTAAATTTTGTTATTTCAAAAATTTTGTGTCCGAGTTATTTATTTCTCCACATCGCTGCATGAAATCATGATATATGCATAATAATTGAAACAAATATATAATTTTGCACAAAAAGATAAATAGAGAATTATTTTAAGAATTTTAAATATTTTATTGGTATTCATTATAATTAAATAATCATAATCTTACATTATTTTATTGGTCATAAATCAGTTATCACAATATTATATTAAATTATATGCTATCAGTTGCCACACATATTTTGTTTGTCAGATTATTAAAATGCTACCACGTATTTATTATATCATTACATGAAGATATAAGATCATATTATATTATTTCATTATTTTATTATGGTAATAAAATTATAGTAAAAAGAAAAGATATACAGAATTAGTTAAACAATGAAGAATATTATTACTGTTATTTATTATTATTAGTTTCAGTGTAGTAGATTATGACATAAAATCCCTTCTCATATTTTACTACCGTATTTTTAAATTAACTTAGAATAAACTTTATGAACCTGAGATTATTTTATTTGAGCTAGATTATTATTAAATAGAAGATTAAGACTTAATTATTAGTTTAATCTTAGTGAGTAGAAGTTATTAAAGTCTTAAGAATACTATGAGTTTGTTATTTGAAATAGTAATAAAGGGGGGATAGTGTTCTTATGCCATTGAGGTAGTATCCTGTGGGATATTGGCTCAATGTAATCTATCTTGTCACCTGTATTTTCACTTCAAGTCTCATGAAAATATTAAATATTTATTTAATTTATTTTTATAAACTGAACCTTATTCGTATTTTAAATTTGAGCTAGTGAAACATTTTAATTTTAATGCTGAATATTTTAGTTATTAATTATTAACTGAGATAGAACCCGTTTTATTTTATACCATATATTATCTGGAAGTGAAGATGCATGAGAGCAAGGTTAGATTATGGCCCCCAACATGGTTGGCATGATGTGTAGTGGAGCTACACATAGTTGAAGGTTAGATTATGGTGCCAGCAACGTGTTGGGCCTGAGTGTTTAAAATGGGAGAGTATAATGGGTTTACATGACATGGGGAAGTCTTGGTTAGATTTTGCTCTTCCAACGTGACTGCATGATATGTAGTTGGGACTACAATTGATAGTTCAGATTGTGGTACCCAAACATTTAGGCTATGAGATATATTAGGAAAGTAGTTAAAAATATATAATACAATAGTTAGTATTTGAATTTGTTCGCGTAACTTTAGAGATTATTGATAGTATATCTCACAGAAGATAGATAATTTAATATTTATTATAGCAATAATTATTTAGGATTTGATTATTATTGTGAATTAAGTGTTTATTATTAAAACTATTGCAATTTTATGTGGTAGATAATCTGATTGCTTAAAAATAGTACTATATTGTTTGTAAAACAATTAGCAAATAAATTTTAAAATATGCATATGTGGCTAACGATTATTTAGTATTTACTATGACCATGTCAATTATTGAAATATTAAAAATATATTTTGAAAATGCTTTAATATGTGCAAAATATCTGTGAATCATGCATGTGGGAAATAATGTTGTGACACACATAATGTTAATCGTTATTGTTATTTAGGATTAGATTGTATAAGGTGTAAAGGAGGTATTATCTATAGTTTATTGTGGGTGATGGTTAGATGGGGATAAAAGAAACTGGTAAGGAACTATTTTTATGAAACATTAATAGTAATATATTGTTTAAATATTGAGTTTTGAAAAAGCATATTTGTAAAAAAATGAATAATCAAGATAATAATTTAGAGAGTGAAATATCTGAGTTTATTGTCGATGATAGTTGTGAAGAGGAAAAAGAAATAGAAAACTTAATCGAAATGGAAACAGTTGTAGATAGTGTCCAAATTATAGATAGTAAGATAAAAGAAGAGGTTATGGAAATTAAAACAGTGGAAGAAAAGATAATAGTGCCTAAAAAGGAGGTAGAGAACTCCCAAATATCTCAAATGTTATTGATGATGAAGGAGATGAAAGAAGATAATAGAAAAAATAGAGAAGAGATTAATGAAAATATGAATAAAATTAGTGAATCTCTTAGAGAAGATATGAGTAAAAATAGAGAAGATAGTAATATAAAATTTGATGTTCTTAATGAAAATATGATTAAAAATAGAGAGGATACTAAAGCTCTTAATGAAAATATGAGTAAAAATATTGAGTCTCTTAATGAAAACCTAAATAAAACAAATATAAGATTAGAATCTCTTAGTGAAAATGTAAACAAAAATAGTAATGAAATCAGAACTTGTGTAGAAAGTATGAATCAAAAACTTAATGAAACCTGTAAGACGGTAGAAGATTTTAAGGCGGAAGTACAAGATAAATTTAATAATTTGGATTTGAGATTTGATAACAATGAAAAGGTTATTGATTCTTTAAAGAAAGAAATAATGCAAATAGAAGACAGAAATCAAAAGTTGTTGAAGAGAAAATTTTCTGAATTTTCAGAAAGAGCAGTAAAAAATTTTAAAACTCAAATAGAAGAATCTATTGTCCGATGTCAACTAAATAATAGTAAGTTATATCAGAAAATAGAGAGTTATAATTTAAGTGTAAAAAGTGAAATCTATGAAGTAAAGAGTAATATAAATCATATTAATGAAGAAATTATAATTACTAAGGAAGAGGTAGTTCAGACTAAAATAAGTATCAAAGAGGAAGTTCAAAAAGAAGTAATGGGAAAATTAAAAGATTTAGGGATACAAAACTTTGAAGGAAAGATAGTAAGTAAGAAAATATCTCATAAAATAAGTAGTAAATCTGTTGCAATAATTAGTACAGATTTGGAAAAGAATCAAGAATCTATTGATTTAATTAGTGTAAATGTGGTAGATGATGAAGAAATTATAGAGATGGTAAATAAGGAAAATCCACAATTCATTGAGATAGTTAATAAAGATATTAACTTATGTAGTAATTTGACAGCAGAAAACATAGATTCTGTTAAATTAGGAGATAAAGATAGATATAATGATGTATCATTTGTTAAGATAGCAGATGACGAATTTAAAAAAGATGAGTCTTATATTAAATTCGCTAGTAAAGAAACCAAGTTATTTGTTGAAAAAACTATTATAGATAATGAAATGATTTATGAAGAAAAGGAGATTAATAAAAAGTCTATTGAAATAGTTAATAGTAGGAATGAAATATACAGAAGAATATTGAAAAATTCCAAAGAATATTTTAAATTGACTAATGAAATGATAGGAGTGAGTAAATCCTATGAAAGAGTAGTTAGTGAAAGGTCTATAGATCAACTTAATAGTTTTAAAAAATATTATATTGATGACAAAAGATTTGGTAAATCTACAGGGATAAAGTTTATCTCTTCAGAGCAAAAGTATTTAAAGTTGTTGGAACATGAGTTACCAAAAATTATTGATAAAAGTAGTAATAAATTTAAAAATAAAATGCAAGATGTGATACCTAAATGTAGTGTTAATGATAGAAATATTCGTTTACAATTTGATATTTCTAAAGAAATATTGTTTAAAGGAATTAGAAACTTGATACCTAATAGTGAATTTATAAGAGAAAAATTTAATCAGAATAGAGATATAAGCAAGATAAAAGTAAGACTTAAATGTCTAAAGCACGAGAAATTCATGACAGATTTTCTTAAGAATGATCTTAGTAAAGGAAAGAAGATAGGAAAAGTTAAGATGAGACTTAAGGAAGTCGAGAGAGAATTAAAGTTTAGATTTAGAAAAGAAAATACCTAATGATTAAGACAAATAATTCCTAGATAAGATGTATATTTAAAAAATATAAAGTTATAGCCTTATTTTTTACAGAACAAATATAAAACTTTAAAATGTCATAACCTTCAAAGAAATCAATTTAAGAAATTTCTTGAGTTATATGAGGGTCCATATAAGATTTTTAGCAAAGTAGGAGAAAATGCTTTCATGTTGACTACACCAGATGGTGAAAAAGGGACGTACAACGCTAGGAGTCTAATCCCATACCCATCAGAAGTGTAGAAATTTTTTTTTTTTAGTATTACTAGTTGAGATTCTGAATGTAATGTCCAAATATTTTATAGGTTTGTATTAAAAGCAGTATATTCTTTTGTGTTTCAGTAGTATAAGATAGAATTTGGTTATAGCAAATGATAAAGATATTAAGTGTCAATGAATAGAGTAAATGATAAGATAGATGTCTAATTTAAAATTTTTGTTCAAAGGAGGAGATTATGTGCCCTTTTTTGTAATAATTTATAACAGTCAATTACTAAAAATTTTAAATTTTAAAATATGTTCTTTTAATACATTAATTATAGTTTGTCGATTATATTTTTAAAGTACAATTTAAAGCTAAAGAAAATACTTAGTATATAAAATCATTTAAAAATAGTTATATAAAGCTTTAAATATTGTTTCATATGGTTGTAAAAGCTGGCCATATTAAATAACACAGCTATAAAAATTAAAAGTATATTTAAAAATCCGATTTTAATAGTTTAAAACGTATAATTTAATAAATGCTATATTTAGATTTGTAATCATATTTAAATAGTCAAAATTAATATAGTATATTTTTAAAATAAACTTTGTGATGGTGAAAATTATATCTAATTCTATATTTTCTAAATTGTTCTTCCAAATTTTTTATAATTATTTTATATAATATAATAAGTGTATCAATTTTATAAATATAGGCAGAGAAATAGATTAAAAATCGTCTGTCAAAGTTATTAATCATGTGACTTGTATATTACATATGTTCACACACACGCTTGTTTGAGTTAATAATAAAGTTTAAAATATTTTAAAAGTTATATTATAGAATTGGATGGAATTATTGCCTATCATAAAAGTAAATAGTATTAAACATTAAGTTAACTATCGTATGTAATGTTTTAAGTAATGTAATAAAGACGAATACAGATATAATAAAAATTAAATATTTTGTTTAAATAAAAATAGATAAATTGAATATTAAGAAATGGAATAAGTTATTAAATGTTATTTTAAAAGTTATTTTAAAAGATTAAAATAATTTAAATAAAGTTATAATTGAATTAAAAGTGGTATTTTAAATAATATTTTAAGTTCATTACGTCACGATTTCTAATTTTGAAATTTAATTCTACTATAAACTAAAAATATGTAAATTTGTTCTCAAGCTAAAGCAAGAATTAACCAATTGGAATAGGTATTCTTACAGACTATAAATATGAATTGCACGGGGGTATAGGGGAGATTAATAATGTATTGAAACCAGAGAAAGGTAAATTATAGCTATCAAAGAGATAGTATTTTAAAATTATTATTTTAGTCAATTTTAGCGCTCTCTCATAATTTATTTGCAAAAACTAATTAATATTTTAAAAATAACTTGCAAAAAAGAGAGTTTAAACTAAAAAAATATTTTAATAATTTCGTTTAACATGTTTTGTTAAATTTTTTAAAGTTCCTTTATCAGTAGTATTTTATCTAAAAATTTAACCTAGACTACGCAATAAAAATGGATATACTGTGGAATAAAATGGATAGAAATTGTAATACTGTAAAAATGTTTGGAATATTTATTGATACAGCTTTATTAATATTTCACCGAAGAACTGTTTTGGTACATAAAAAAACCACAGCTCGGACATTATACGGAGTCTAAAAAATGTATTGAAACGTATTATTTATAAGTTTATCCAAGATTTATTTTTAAAATAGTAATAAGACAATTATATTTCATGAATTATTTTATATAATATGATATTCAAAGGAGTAAAATGTTATATCCTTTCTGAAGGTAACATTTTTAAAGATATTTTCAATAATTAAAGAAAGAACCCAGGAGAATATGTTATAGAAGCGTTTTTGATATTAAAATATCCGGTCTTAGAATTATTTAAAAATGTATTTAGAAAAGATTTGCTTAAAAGTACTTGAAGTTTTTTATTTTAAAAGAGATTTATAAAAATACCAAATGAAAGTTTAAATGTATCAAGAAGGAAACATATATAAAAAAGTGAACACATAGTTGAATAAAAGATGGATCCATGGAAATACAAATAGTACTTAAAAGTTTATCGAATATTTTTAAAGTTAAATTAGATGGATTGATGCATCGGATACACAGAGAATATTGGTAGAGAAGATTAAGAAGCTTCACGGGATTAATTAATATTATGATTTAATAATTATCGTCCTAAATACTAAAACCAAGGATTATTTTCTATAAATTTTATTAAATGGATTAATAATTATTTTTATTTTAAACTTTAACGCGCTTGGAGGAGAACATTTTTGAAAAACTCTAGAGAAAATAATAAGCATTTTGGACTTATCAGGAACTATTGTCAAGAAAATATGTAAATATAGTTTTGATTCCTTTTATTTTGTTAACCTAGTTTAAATCTAAATTTTTATATAAGATTAGGAAAAACATAAAAACATTAATTTATTAATATTAAAATTTTATAATATAACAATCTAATAATTTAGCTAAAAATATTTTAATATAAAGTGTATGGGTGTGAATTTTTTTTATATCTGCAATGCTCAAGTGGATAAAGGAAGCCTACTGAACACGATGACTAGATAAAGGTTATTGGTAATAATAATAACTATTGATAATTTATAATGTATATATTTTTTGTTTTCTTTAGATCATCCATAAATTGGAAGAATGAAGTGTAAAAGTTTTTTTTACTTATATGTACCGCATTTCATACAACATTTTAAAAAAACATTATGAGATAGGATTGATTTGAAAATATGCATACGACGATTATTTTTTATTAGTAATATAATCCAACATAACAAATAATTATGTGATTCTTTTAAAATTTTCATGTCATTGGATATTCAAATATTGTCTAAGTAGATTGCATATGATTAGACATATAGAATAATGAAGTGAGCAGACTTTTCTTGTGGAACAGCTAGATTGTTTAACTATTAATGAATTTTATTTATTGTTTTGTAAATGCAGATAGTTATTTATCGATGTAAGATGTGGAAAATCTTGAGAAATAATGTTGAGATAGTGGCTTGGAAGTACTTAGTGAACAGGAAACCAAGATGATGTTTTAAGAAATAGGATGTTATAAGGAATGGAAATAATATTTAGTCTTTATGTGAATATCAGCATAGTTAACAAAGCCCTATGACTGATACACATTTTATTTGGACAGTGTTTATATTTCTTTAAATATTTGATGTTCTAATAAAGCTGAAGAAATAGCTTTAACATTGTCCCTGTACTAGAGGATATTAGGCAGGTAAATGTCATACCTCTTCGCACTGTGCCATGATTTTGAGATATGTTAAGAGTAATACTCTAGCTTTCTTCCTTAATCCTATGCATCTGTTTTTGCTATCTTTATTTCATGTAACTGCATCGTTCAGTAAGATATGTTTAAGAGAAATGATAAATAATTTAGAACTTAGGTTATGCTATCATTTTGTATAAGATTGGTTTATTTGCTTAGAAGGAATATGATGTTATAACTTAAAATTGAAGATCCAAAGTATCCTAAGGAAAGAAAAGAATCATAAAATATATTTTGAATTTTATTTCGGAAATGAAATATAAACTTTTTTAAAATAGGGTATCTAAACAAAGATATTTTTTTTTAAAGTGATAATAATTTTAAATGCTTTAGTATTATTTTTTTAAGAGAAAAATAAGTATTGCATATTTTTAAAATACAATAGTACAAAGTAAATTATGTAAACAATATGCATAGTATATTTTTTGTTTATTGATTAACAGAAATATATTAATTATTACACTTATATCATACTAAAGTAAGGCTTAAAGAAGAATAGATTATGATTAGTAAACATTGTGTGATAAATACTAAAATCTAGTACTGAATTTTGGATAATATTTTGTGTAACATCTTTGACTTTGCAAGATGAAAATTTTTTATATTTTGAGAAATCCATACTCATTATAAAATTTTGTTTTCTATAGAATGTTTTTCTAAGTATGAATTTTTTAAAATAAGATAGTTTAATAATATTAAGGATAAAATGCTGTTGCTAATAAAGTAGATAAATATATTTGTAATAAGTTAACCATAATGAGAAACCAAATAGTAACATTTTTTTTAAATTTTGTCCTAAATCTAAATAAAGATATAATTGAAATATAAATTATATTTTTTTATAACCCGGTAGATCAAACTGTAAAGTAAAGAAGTTAAGGATATCCACTGTAAATAGTGTAAATAAATTGTTTATTTATTTGTTGTTAGTAATAAACTTTGTTAAATTTTGTTATTTCAAAAATTTTGTGTCCGAGTTATTTATTTCTCCACATCGCTGCATGAAATCACGATATATGCATAATAATTGAAACAAATATATAATTTTGCACAAAAAGATAAATAGAGAATTATTTAAGAATTTTAAATATTTTATTGGTATTCATTATAATTAAATAATCATAATCTTACATTATTTTATTGGTTATAAATCAGTTATCACAATATTATATTAAATTATATGCTATCAGTTGCCACACATATTTTGTTTGTCAGATTATTAAAATGCTACCACGTATTTATTATATCATTACATGAAGATATAAGATCATATTATATTATTTCATTATTTTATTATGGTAATAAAATTATAGTAAAAAGAAAAGATATACAGAATTAGTTAAACAATGAAGAATATTATTACTGTTATTTATTATTATTAGTTTCAGTGTAGTAGATTATGACATAAAATCCCTTCTCATATTTTACTACCGTAATTTTATTAATTTAGAATAAACTTTATGAACCTGAGATTATTTTATTTGAGCTAGATTATTACAAGTAGAAGATTAAGACTTAATTATTAGATTAATCTTAGTGAGTAGAAGTTAATAAAGTCATAAGAATACTATGAGTTTGTTATTTGAAATAGTAATAAAGGGGGGATAGTGTTCTTATGCCATTGAGGTAGTATCCTGTGGGATATTGGCTCAATGTAATCTATCTTGTCACCTGTATTTTCACTTCAAGTCTCATGAAAATATTAAATATTTATTTAATTTATTTTTATAAACTGAACCTTATTCGTATTTTAAATTTGAGCTAGTGAAACATTTTAATTTTAATGCTGAATATTTTAGTTATTAATTATTAACTGAGATAGAACCCGTTTTATTTTATATCATATATTATCTGGAAGTGAGGATGCATGAGAGCAAGGTTAGATTATGGCTCCCAACATGGTTGGCATGATGTGTAGTGGACTACACATCATG